>JAVRFV010002213.1:196414-218914 GCA_032716605.1 Paralithodes platypus | reverse complement strand
ATGTAGGGGAGACTTTATAAGAACATAAGAAAATGGGAGTCTGCAGAAAGCCGATTGGCCTAAGCAAGGCAGATCCCTGTCCCACACAACCCCAATTACAAAGCCCAATTATAGGCTCAACACTCTAATACCCTGAGGATCATCTTACCAAAACGGTTAGAGATTAACGCAGGATTACGGGGTCTGCAGAGCGCTGATTGGCCCAACCCTGCTGATCCCCCTTCACACCCAACCCTTCTCGTCCATATGCTTATCCAATTTTATCTTAAAGCTCCCTATCGTGTTTAATCTCACTATAGCACTTGGTAGTCCATTCCACCCATCTACAACTCTGTTACCAAACCAATATTTGCCTATATCTTTTCTGAAACGAAATTTATCTAATTTGAAACCATTGGTACGAGTTCTTTCGCTATCACTGAGCTTTAGTACATTTGTCATGTCCCCTTTGTTAATCCCACTAACCCACTTGGACACCTCTATCATATCCCCTCTAACTCTGCGTCTCTCTAACGAATGTAAGCCTAATTTCTTCAACCTTTCTTTATACGGAAGATTTCTAATATTATGGATCATTTTTGTCATTCTACGTTGTACTCTCTCCAATGAATCTATGTCCATTCTGTAATAAGGACACCAAAATTGAACAGCATAATCCATATGGGGTCTCACTAATGACAAGTAAAGATTTAAGATAACCTCAGCAGTTCTGTTACTCACACTCCTAGAGATGAACCCGAGAATCCTGTTTGCCTTGTTTCGAACGCTTATACACTGTTGTCTAGGCTTCAAATCATTGCTAACAAACACACCTAAATCTTTCTCACAATTCGAGTTTTCTAATTCCACATTAGCTAGTTTATATTTAACATTTGTATGCATCTTCCCTATCTTTAATACCTTGCATTTGTCAATGTTAAACTTCATCTGCCAATTTACTGACCATTCGTGTAAGGTATCTAGATCCCTTTGGAGGCACTCTATATCTCTATCTGAATCATTTGTTCTCCCCATTTTGGTATCGTCTGCAAATTTACTTATCCTACTAGTTATACCTAAATCAAGGTCATTTATGTATATAACAAACAACAGAGGACCTAATACAGATCCCTGGGGGACACCACTTTTGACTGCTCCCCATTCTGACTTCGTACCATTTATGCTGACTCTCTGCTTCCTACCAATTAGCCATGACCTAATCCATCCCAACAACGCCCCACCTATTCCATGGGCCTCAACCTTTCTCATCAATCTCTCATGGGGGACTCTGTCGAAAGCTTTACTGAAATCTAAATATATTATATCATATGACTTGGCATTATCTACTGCTTCATATACCTCTGAGAAAAAACTAAGCAAATTAGTAAGGCAAGAACGTCCCTGAGTGAATCCATGCTGAGAAGAATTTATTAAATTAAATGTATCTAAGTGGTTTCTAATTTTACTAGCAATAATTGACTCTAGTAGCTTTCCTATGATTGATGTAAGACTAATGGGACGGTAATTGGATGCTATTGATTTGTCACCTTTTTTGAAGATCGGAACTACGTTTGCAAGCTTCCAAGCTTCTGGAACTATACCTGTCTCCAATGACTTGTTAAATAATTTTTTTAATGGGTAACTTAACTCATCCATACATTCTTTTAATACTCTAGCATATACCTCATCAGGACTAGGCGATTTATGAGGTTTCAGTCTGTCAATTTCCTTAAGCACATCATTTCTACTTATAGTAACCGTACTTAACCTATTTTCTATTTTCTATACTATCCTTACGGACTTCTGGAAACTGTGCCAAATTTTCGTTAGTGAAAACGGAAAGAAATTGACTATTTAATGTACTGCACATTTCTAAATCATTTTCTCCTATCGAAGTTTTAAGGGGACCAATTACATCTCTAACCTTGGATTTATATAGTTGGTAAAAAGCTTTAGGATTATTTTTTGAGTCATTGGCAACCTTAATTTCATAATTTCTTTTTTCTTTCCTAATATCCTTTTTTTACCTGTCTTGATAGATTCTGATAGTAAGCAGTAGGTGAATTTCGCCTTTCCTAATTTTTCTATATATTCCTCTCTTTTGTCCTAGAAGATCTAATAGTCTATTATTCATCCATTTGGGTTGGTTCTGTGTTGATCTAAATTTTCTTTTGGGGATGTATTTATTTTGTGCATTGAATACTGACTCGATAAAATTATCGTATGTATCTACCAAGGTTGACGTCTCTTCCTGACTTAAGATGACAGGTTTAGGGGAGGTGTGGTGGAGTGGTCTTGCCACTGGCCTGGTAATCCAAAGGTCCCGGGTTCAAATCCCGATGTATCAATGGGAAGATATTATTGGGATGGAATTTGTGCTGTACCTAGTATCAGTGCATTACCACAAGCCCACCGAAACGTCAATAAAATACCCTCATTGTTCCCTGATTAAATAGCACTGTATGAATATTCCCATATTCAAAATATGCTATAGGGGTGCAATGCCTGGTGAGTTATCTGCTCAACAGGTGGCGTTGTGTGTGTGTAAGTGTGAGAGTCCGAGTGTAGGTGGTGAGACAGTGAAACACGGGAACGAGGTGGCTTCAGAGATGGGGACGTTTCGGGCCATGAGTGAGCACCGTGCCTCATGTGAAGGCAAGATGGCAGGTGCTCGTTGTGCTCTACGTGCTTCACATGTCTCACTCCCTAGACTGGAACAAGACCTCACGGGCTTCACTGTTCATTGTAAAGCGGTGAATGTTAAGGCTCTCAGCCTATGCCCGAGAGGAAGTAAGTTGGAATATAGAAAAAAAAAAAAAAAAAAAAAAAGTGCCTGAGAAGGGGTACACTCATTTGGACACCTGGATCGACTTAATTTTTTGACCATAGGGTCAGCTAATAGGGCTCTTCTTAACCCACCATAATTGGCTTTTCTGAAGTCCGGTATTAATGTTGTATTCTCTCTGGTATTACCTTTCCATTGTATATTAAAATACACAGAATTGTGGTCACTATTTCCTAGGTGGTCCCCTATCTCTACATTATTTACCATATGTTCATTGTTACTGAAAACTAAATCGAGAATATTATTACCTCTAGTCGGCGTATCTATGAATTGAAATAAAAAAAACTATCTTGTACTACCTCTATAAACTCCTCAGAATCAGAGTCTCCTATTTGATGCTGCCAATCTATATTCGGAAAATTAAAATCCCCATAATGCACACATTGCTAAACCTTGATGCCATTTTAATTTCCTCCCATAATGACGTTCCGTTATTTCTACTCATATTTGGCGGTCTATACATAACTCCAATAACTATGGTCTCACTACCTTCGTTAACCTCTACCCAAACACTTTCATTATCGTTATTTAGTCTAATACCTGATTTAATACAGCTTTTTAATGTACTCCTGACAAACACTGCTATACCGCCACCCCTCTTACTTGTTCGGTCATATTTAAACAAACTATATCCTGGTATATCAAATTCTGCTAAAAAAATGCCTGGTTTCTGTATTAATCCACGTTTCAGTTAGCGCTATTATGTCTATATTTTCTTTGCTAACAAGGGCTCTAAGTTCGTTCATTTTGTTACATAGACTCCTACAGTTTGTGTAATATACTCTCAATTTACTTATTTTCTTTATACCTAATTTACCTTTATTTCTAACGACATTTCCATCTTCCGTTGCACCATCACTACTATCATTTGCAATATAGTCATCATTTTTAGCATGAGACTGAATATCCTTATCGCTTTCGCCTGACGCTAAAATTGTTCCATTTAACCTCTCATTTACACTCTCTATTTAACCTCTCATTTACACTCTTTATTACACTCTTTATTATTTACCATAATAACCTCCAAGACGTTGCACCAGATAATGTTAAGGCTAAGTACGGCACCATATCTGCAAGCTTGATGTTATGAAATGGGCATTCATCTATATAGGCTATACCTCATGTGTGTCTTTCCTTATACCTTTATTATGTTCCAGGCGACATACGGCATCATATTTGTAACTCTGGTGTAATGAAATGGGCATTAACTTATATCCACTTCGTGTCTCTATCCCCTAAATATAAAATCTATAATCATAACGCCATTAAAATATAAATGCAATATATATATATATATACAGTATAAATATATTTGCATAACTACAATATCTAAGACTCCGTGGATTAAACGAGTTGACTGTACCTCTACGTACTTATTGGAGATTTAAGTTAGGTTTCCACGCCTCCATCAACAACCTACACCCTCTTCTGGTCTGATACTAGTAATAGAAACTATTTAATAACGTTTTTAATGTGGTTTTCGACGAGAATATAGAAGCGCGTTTGGGCAGAACCTCGGGAGTTGACCGCCTCTTCCAATCGTCGGTTTGTTGACACAACGGTCGACGTTAGTTTACGTTTGCGGTTGTGTTTCTGCCCCCTGCCCTGCTGGCAATATATATGATGATAACAATAAGTCTAGAGGGGGTGTTCCCCCTCAACACATACTGTATCCCGAGGCCTAAATTTTAATTGAACCGCCAATATTGGGAAATTAGTTAGATGCACGAAGTAGCCTACTATGTCAACAAACGATCAACGTTACTCCCGCGAACCCAACTTTTCCACAGCGTTATCTTTATATTTCGTCTAATATTAATATTAAAGTGTCCCCATTGTTTTGTTAGTGTTTCGTACACCGGAAAAGGGTGTAGCTTGGTGTTCGATGCGTGGAAACCGAAAACAATTCTGTATTAAATCCTTGGTGGTATCTGTAAAATGCGTGCCTCTATAATAAATCGCACCTCAAAGAACAATGAGTGAAAATATTAAAAACCCGCAAGATTATGCATGAAAGTGTTAAATTAAATATAGTAAGATGACAAATACATTTGAAATGTTTATAATCGTTTCCTATAGTAATCCCATTTTCTCTAATTAAATGTTTACTTTTTTAAAAGAAAACGTGACGAATACAATAAATACCAAAATGCGGAGGTCGCGGCAAATTTAAATTTCCTATCTGCCTAGCAAATTTTGCTACAAACAGCCTCGTAAAGATTGGTGGATCTGTTGTTTCTTGATTTCCTTTGTACTCCTTGTATATCCTTGTTCCAAGAAAACCACCTAAATTAATTATGTAGTTTACTCACAACGTTCACAATGTCATTTGTTCTCGTTAATGCCACACGTATCCCATGTCTCACCGTCTCCGTATATATTGCTCTAATATCACTTCTATTGTTCAACGTCCCATGTTATTCCCACTCTTAAATGAACTATTGTGAAAAACGTCAAGCATTTTGAAAGTAGATCCGAACATGCGGCCAGCAGGGCGCTAGTGTTTTATGCTCGTATTTGCATCATTATTACACAATAACTTGAATATTATATATGCATAGATATTTTAAAGTTCATAAATTATTCATTAGTTTGCAAAAATTGTCTGGCTAATTAAATAACTCAATTCCTTGGCCTTTAAATCGGGGTTTAAATGGCAACACCTCTACTTAAAGGTGGGTTGTTGATCTGCGCATGTCCGAGTTAACACGGATACCAACTGGTCCAACATCCACTCGGTACTTTCTCGTAGAACTTTATATATTTGTCTCGTTTATACAACACCATCGATCCACCTAAATTGCGTAATAAAGATCCCAGCTGTGTGCCTGTTGCTGAAGGGTATTACGGGTCGGGTATAAAGTAAACAACACGACTGAAGTTGACGGGTATGTTGACACGCCTGATCCCGATAGACTCCCACGGACCCACACCCTCTCACACCTCACTTGGCTACCGGTGCCCGCTAGTCACGATTGCAGAATTGAAGGTTTGATTTTGATGTGTGTATTTCGCGGAACTGTGTGCGTGCGCGTTATTCGGAGGACAGAAGAAGACGAGGATTAACGGTATCTACAATTAGGACTATAACTAAAACCTGCCTACTTGATATTCAGCCGTGCAGTGAGAGGTGGAGGGAGGTGACGCCAAGTGACCGTCATGCTTCTCCGGTTTTCCTCAAGGTAGGCCTGTGTTCCGTGTGGATTGTTATAGTCCTACAGACCCAAACAGGCGGTTATGGGCGCAGTCACCTACCCTTACACTGGTGCCGGTTGTCCTTTTGACCCTTTCTGTACGATAACCTTTCCAAATTACTCTCGCTATATCTTTCTCCCTCCCTCCACCTCCCCCTATTCAAGGTACAGTCCCGCTAATAAGAGATGTCTGGGCACCATATATGTTTTGATCAATAATTAGTATCAGCAATATCTAAGCTTCATTTCTTCATATCGAGTAAAATATACAAACATGTTCCTACACTTACCCACCCTATTCAACATCTGACAGACATTAATACAGCACAGAGCAAGCCAAACGTAATGCCAGCTGGGACATGACTTATTAATGCGATCGTACATTGACCTTGCCCTGTGTATGAGTGAGAATGGGAACGCACTTATCATATAGCTCTCTCTCTTATATATATATATATATATATATATATATATAAAAACCTGCAGCGGGCATATACAACATCACTACGTTCCATCAGAAATCTTCTTCCGTCAACCTTTGCATACTGGAACCCAATTTTCTTGAGAACCTGTCTTAACGTTTCTCGGCTGCCGGGGTAAGAAAGGTTCTCTTTAATTTCTTCATGGATTTTTTCCAGTGTGGGAATCTCTTTTCTTTCGTAGAAATTGAGCACTGTTCTTCTTAGAACACCTTCATTGAATCCATCAAAAACATCTGTAATGGGTGTTGTGCGTTGTCGTTTCTTGGGTGACCTAAATTTGGGCGATTTATTATTTTCTTCATTAATTCTTGCTTCTTTCGTTATTCTTGAAATTGTTCTTTCACCCAGTTTTGTGGCTGCAGCTGTCCGGGAAGTAGCGTTTGTTACGGCAATAAGAGGGCATCCAAGCTCCTTCTCTTTCTGAAAGTATTGGTGAACGTTATAGGCCATCTCTTTTACCTGACTATGCAAGTGTGTGGGGCGATTTGGAGAGGCTTCCATTGTGGATGGTGGCAAAGTCAGGAATGAACTGATTTAGTTTAGACGTGACAGTACTAATTTCGTGCGCCTGGCAGCACGCCATCACGTCATGTTTTTTTATAGTTTAAAGGGATAACCTGTGAGGGAGTTCTTTGCCCAGAAACCTGACAACGTCGCAGTAGCTACGGTGCCAATTTGTGTACAATGTCCGTTGTATTTACTAATAACAAGCGAATTAATTATAAAAACAAAGCTTTTTTGTACATGTAGAAATTGCCAGAGCATTTCAAACCGACTTAAGGTACTTAATACCGAAAATAATATATTTTTGTTGTAAATAATTATACATATGGCACCAATGTAAAGGGAGTAACCGCGGGTAGGACCGCCTGTTAGGATCTGTTTGACTATAGGCCATATACTGTATATTATGATGTTTGTGGTTTATTATCATTACCATTTTGATATCGTTTACTTTAACATGCTATTTTATTCAGTAGCAGCATTAGTTTATTACAATTGATATATTAATGCGATGCTTTAATGACGTGGGTGGACGAGCACGTGAGAGGGTGGAAATATCCCTACGGTTGCCATTGTTTTAAAGACCTGTGTGATTCCTTCCGTGTATATTTACAGTAGTAATCGTCTTGTTCATGTTGCTGATATTGATAATGCCTTGCTTGCTCATTCATCTACCAATCTTATTAGTGAACACAATGAAAGGTAGGGTCTCGGTCCCCTTCCCATATCCATACGTAATGTCTCCTCTCCCATGTTGCTCTTCTCTCTCTCTCACCACGCCTTCCTCCTCCTCTCATTCTCCCGCCTTTGTTCCGTTTCCCTCCCCCGCCTCCCTTTCTCCTCTCTCTCCCTCCCTCCCCCGGCTTCCTCCTCGTCCTCCCTCCCCACCTTCTTCCTCCTCTCCCTTCCTCCCCCCTCCTCTCCCTTCCTCCCCCGCCTTCGTCCTCTCCCTCCCACCTCCACCTTCCTCCTCGCCCTCCCACCTGCACCTTCCTCCTCTCCCTCCCTTCCCCGCCTTCCTCCTCTCCCTCCCTCCCCCGTATTTAACCGTATGAAGGTATTTAACTGTGTGGAGGCAATTAACCGTATGAAGGCATTTAACCGTATGAAGGCATTTAGCCATAGGAAGGCATTTAGCCGTATGAAGTCATTTAACCACATGAAGGCATTTAACCACATGAAGGCATTTAACCGTATGAAGGAATTTAACTTAAGGAATGTAACCGTATGAAGGAATTTCACTGTATGAAGGCATTTAACTGCATGAATAGTGCGGATATAGTGATGTGTAATAGTAGTATCGATAACACTACACATGTAACTGATAGTAAAGATGAGAATACTGATAGAGTAGAATTTCCGTCTAGAGCTAGTAGTTCAACAGGAAATAATAAGTTAGCTAAACACAATAGAAAATTAGTTGCAAATAAAAGTAATAGGTTGAGGGTATATTATACAAATTGTAGGAGTTTATGTAACAAAATGAACGAACTTAGAGCACTCGTTAGCACAGAAAATATAGACATAATAGCGCTAACTGAAACGTGGATTAATACAGAATCTAGGCATTTTTTAGCAGAATTTGATATTCCAGGATATAGTTTGTTTAAATATGACCGAACAAGTAGGAGGGGCGGGGGTATAGCAGTGTTTGTCAGGAGTACATTAAAAAGCTGTATTAAATCCGGTATTAGACTAAATAATGATAATGAAAGTGTTTGGGTAGAGGTTAACGAAGGTAGTGAGACCATAGTTATTGGAGTTATATATAGACCGCCTAATATGAGTAGAAATGGCGGAAAATCGTTATGGGAGGAAATTAAAATAGCATCAAGGTTTAGCAATGTGTGCATTATGGGGGATTTTAATTTTCCGAACATTGATTGGCAGCACCAAATAGGCGACTCCGATTCAGTAGAGTTTATTGAGGTAGTACAAGATAGTTTTTTATTTCAATTCATAGATACGCCGACTAGAGGTATTAATATTCTTGATTTAGTTTTCAGTAACAATGAACATATGATAAATAATGTAGAGATTGGTGACCACCTAGGAAATAGCGATCATAAATCTATTTATTTTAATATACAATGGACAGGGAATGCTAAAGAGAATACGACACTTATCCCAGATTTCAGAAAAGCCGATTATGGTGGGCTAAGAAGAGACTTAAGGGTGGACCCTATTGTTAAGCGATTAAGTCAGGATATGCCAGAGTTAAACTTGCCACCTACATATAACCAGTTTATTGCTTCACTCCACAATGCTCAAAATAAATATATCCCTAAAAGAAGATTTAGATCGACGCAGAACCAACCAAAATGGATGACTAATAAGCTAATAGATCTTATAGGAAAAAAGAAAGGAATATATCGAAAAATAAAGAAAGGTGAAAATCATTTACATATATACTATCAGACTCTATCAAGACAGGTCAAAAAGGAAATCAGGAAAGCAAAAGAAATTATGAAATAAGGATAGCCAGCGACTCAAAAAATAACCCTAAAGCTTTTTACCAACTATATAAATCTAAAGTTAGAGATGTAATAGGCCCCCTAAAAACTTCAATAGGAGAAATAACAGAAAATGATTTAGAAATGTGCAGTACATTAAATAGTCAGTTTCTTTCCGTTTTCACTAATGAAAATTTGGCACAGATTCCAGAAGTCAATATGGTATATAGTGATAGTATAGAAAATATGTTAAGTACAGTTAGTATAAGTAGAAATGATGTGCTTAAGGAAATTGACAGACTGAAACCTCAAAAATCGCCTGGTCCTGACGAGGTATATGCTAGAGTATTAAAAGAATGCAGAGATGAGTTAAGTAGTCCATTAGCATTTATATTTAACAAGTCATTAGAAACAGGTTTAGTTCCAGAAGCTTGGAAGCTTGCAAATGTAGTTCCGATCTTCAAAAAAGGTGATAAATCGATAGCATCCAATTACCGTCCCATTAGTCTCACATCAATCATAGGAAAGTTGCTAGAGTCTATTATTGCTAGGAAAATTAGAAGCCACTTAGTAAAATTTAACTTAATAAATTCTTCTCAGCATGGATTCACTCAGGGACGTTCGTGCCTTACTAATTTGCTTAGCTTTTTCTCAGAGGTATATGAAGCAGTAGATAGTGACAAGTCATATGATATTATATATTTAGATTTCAGTAAAGCTTTCGACAGAGTCCCTCATGAGAGATTGATGAGAAAGGTTGAGGCACATGGAATAGGAGGGTCGTTGTTGGGATGGATTAGGTCATGGCTAATTGGTAGGAAACAGAGAGTCAGCATAAATGGTACCAAGTCAGAGTGGGGAGCAGTCAAAAGTGGTGTCCCCCAGGGATCGGTATTAGGTCCCCTGTTGTTTCTTATATACATAAATGACCTAGATTTAGGTATAACTAGTAGGATAAGTAAATTCGCAGACGATACTAAAATTGGGAGATCAATTGATTCAGATAGCGATATAGAGTGCCTCCAAAGGGATCTAGATACCTTACATGAATGGTCAGTAAATTGGCAGATGAAGTTTAACATTGACAAATGCAAGGTATTAAAGATAGGGAAGATGCAAACAAATGTTAAATATAAACTAGCTAATTTAGAATTAGAAAATTCAGACTGCGAGAAAGATCTAGGTGTGTTTGTTAGCAATGATTTGAAGCCTAGAAAACAGTGTATAAGCGTTCGTAATAAGGCAAACAGGATTCTCGGGTTCATCTCTAGGAGTGTGAGTAACAGAACTGCTGATGTTATCTTAAAACTTTACTTGTCATTAGTGAGACCCCATATGGATTATGCTGTCCAATTTTGGTGTCCTTATTACAGAATGGACATAGATTCATTGGAGAGAATTCAGCGTAGAATGACAAAAAATGATCCATAATATTAGAAATTTTCCGTATGAAGAAAGGTTGAAGAAATTAGGTTTACATTCGTTAGAGAGACGCAGAGTTAGAGGGGATATGATAGAGGTGTTCAAGTGGGTTAGTGGGATTAACAAAGGGGACATGACAAATGTACTAAAGCTCAGTGATAGCGAAAGAACTCGTACCAATGGTTTCAAATTAGATAAATTTCGTTTCAGAAAAGATATAGGCAAATATTGGTTTTGGTAACAGAGTTGTAGATGGGTGGAATAGGCTACCAAGTGATATAGTGGGATCAAGAACGATAGGGAGCTTTAAGATAAAATTGGATAAGCATATGGACGAGAAGGGTTGGGTGTGAAGGGGGATCAGCCGGGTTGGGCCAATCAGCGCTCTGCAGACCCCGTAATCCTGCGTTAATCTCTAACCGGTTTGGTAAGATGATCCTCAGGGTATTAGAGTGTTGAGCCTATAATTGGGCTTTGTAATTGGGGTTGTGTGGGACAGGGATCTGCCTTGCTTAGGCCAATCGGCTTTCTGCAGACTCCCATTTTCTTATGTTCTTATGTTCTTATGAAGGCCTTTTACCGTGTGAAGGCATTTAACGGTTTGAAGGCATTTAACCGTATGAAGGCATTTAACCGTATGAAGGCATTTAACCGTATGAAGGCATTTAACCGTATAGAGGCATTTAACCATATGAAGACATTAATTTTCACTGTATGAAGACATTTATATGTATGGAGGCATTTAACTGTATGGAGACATTTAACTGTATGGAGGCATTTAACCGTATGGAGGCATTTAACCGTATGGAGGCATTTAACTATGGATGCATTTAACCATGTGGAGGCATTTAACCGTGTGGAGGCATTTAACCGTATGCAGACATATCTGTATGGAGGCATTTAACCGTATAAAGACATTTAACCGTATTGAGGCATTTAACCATATAAAGACATTTAACTGTATGGAGGCATTTAACCGTATGGAGGCATTTAACTGTATGGAGACATTTAACTGTATGGAGGCATTTAACCGTATGGAGGCATTTAACCGTATGGAGGCATTTAACTGTATGGAGGCATTTAACTATGGAGGCATTTAACCGTATGGAGGCATTTAACTGTATGGAGGCATTTAACCATATAAAGACATTTAACTGTATGGAGACATTTAACCGTATGGAGGCATTTAACTATGGAGACATTTAACTGTATGGAGACATTTAACCGTATGGAGGCATTTAACTATGGAGGCATTCAACCGTATGGAGGCATTTAACTGTATGGAGGCATTTAACTGTATGGAGGCATTTAACCGTATGGAGGCATTTAACTGTATGGAGGCATTTAACTGTATGGAGGCATTTAACTATGGAGCCATTTAACTATGGAGGCATTTAACTGTATGGAGGCATTTAACCGTATTGAGGCATTTAACCGTATGAATGTACAGTACTTGACTGTATGAAGGCATTTAACTGCATGCAAACATATGATTGTATGCACACATTTAACCGTATGACTGACCTTATGACCGTATAACCATTAACCCCTTCTGTACCGGTGATGTACTTTTCATTATAAGCTGGCAATGATTAGATGATTTTATGTAGTTTAGGAAGGACCTCTAGCAATAATAAGGCTTCAAACTATCTCAACCAATCCTTTTAACTTCCACAGATCCTTCTTAAACTAAACTGCACAAAAACGTCCAAATGTATCTAGAATAAGACTAAAAAGACGTCGGTGGTACAGAAGGGGTTACTGGCTTTACTACACCTGTTGTCTGTATAACGACTTTTGACTATGCGTACTTTTGCATGTATGGCGAGTTTTGATTATATGTCGACTTTTTAGTATATGACTTTTGTTGACTATTAATATATTATGATTTGGCTCCATATTACTTAAGACCACTTGTTATCATTTAACTACCGTATATACCGGTATTTACTTTCATATGAAAACATTTGACTGTATGATACATTTTGACCATATGATGACTGTATGATGTCATTTGACCATAATTATGATGAATTTAGAAAATTATTAATTTTAACCGCATCATGACTTTTTACTATCATAACTTTTGACCGAAGACTTTTTACTGTAGGATAACTTTTGACTATATGATGAATTTTTACCATATAATTATGAATGCACGAGAACTTGTGACTGCCATTTGACTGTTTAATTATTTTTGATCGTATGATGACTTTTTACTATGATAAATTGTAATGTGTTTCGACTAGGCTATATGCTAACAAAAACATATGATAACTTTTTACCATGTGCTGAGTTTTACCTTTATGAGTTTTGACCTTATGATGAATTTTCACCGGTTCCATGTCATTTCAACCAGTAGCTCTCAACCAGTGCCAAATTAACCCAGACCAACCAAACCAGTGCCAAAATATAGTACGGTACTAACCTAACCTAACCTAACCATATTGGTTGATTTGGTACTGGTTGAGAGCTACTGGTTGAAATGGTCTACTGGTTGAGTTGACCGGTCACCATTTTCACCATATGATGAATTTTCACCATATGATGAATTTTCACCATTTAATGACATTTGACCATATGACATTTGACCGCATACTTAAATATGACTAGGCTATATGATTGAAATTGAGTTTCTTTCTGGAGGTTTATTTTGTTGTTCGAGGGTCCATATTGTGCCAGAATTTGTGTCTTAGCTGCGAATCCCTGAACAATATTATACTCTGTTTATTTCTACAAGGCGAAACATTGGTACTTATGGTAGTAGTATTGTCACCATTACTGTTATTATTACTATTGTTGTTGTTAATTATAATTATTATTATCATTGCTATTACTATTACCGCTATTATTAACAATAATATTTTCATTAATATTATATATATATATATATATATATATATATATATATATATATATATATATATATATATATATATATATATATATATATATATATATATATATATATATATATATATATATATATATATACTGTATATAATAAAAATAATATTAATAAAAATAATATTAATGAAACTATTATAGTTAATAATAGCGGTAATAGTAATAGCAATGATAATAATTATAATTAACAACAACAATAGTAATAATAACAGTAATGGTGACAATACTACTACCATAAGTACCAATGTTTCGCCTTGTAGAAATAAACAGAGTATAATATTTGTCGAGCCCTCCTGCTCCCTCGTGTTTAGCCGTAGTTATGAGATTTCAAAACATTCACCCCATTAGTGTGACGATTTTCAGACGTTTTGCCCCATTTGTTTGCCAATAAATATATATAAATATACCTTTCGTGCCATTTAGGTGTCGATTTTTTTCCTGGCGAGCGATAGCGAGCCTGTATTTGAAGAGGAATTGGTCTTCGGCTGGGACATTTTTCTACCGAAAAATTTACAAATTTATATCGAAAGTGGGTCTTGTGGGTGTTTTTTAAGCTTGATAGAGGTTTAGAGAGTAAACTAAACCCCTTCCTTAACACCATTAAGCCGAACCAGTATATTATGCTGCACCATACCGTCTGAGCTACCTTAAGTTCGGGATACCTTCCCAAACTTTAGTCCACGATTTCTGTCCTATAGTGTACACGTTATTTCCACCCTCACCATATCCACCACCTTTCCTCCCACACGACTCTCTCTCACACGACTCCCTCTCACACGACTCCCTCTCACACGACTCCCTCTCACACGACTCCCTCTCACACGACTCCCTCTCACACGACTCCCTCTCACACGACTCCCTCTCACACGACTCCCTCTCACACGACTCCCTCTTTCTCACCTCTCAAACTCTATACACCTACGTCGTTGACATCCGTCCTACCGAGACTCAGCCGATTAGCATCTCTCATTTCCTTCTACGGAGGCCAGGTAACAAGTCTTTTAAGGGGACACTGACTGCTTTTTTGGCCTATTAAATCCATTCATTCATAAATTCTTAGTTTCCTCGCTAGATATATATATATATATATATTGACACACAGACAACACACTTCCAATCTCACACATATACCGGTTATTAATATTCGACCATGCTAACTTTCCTAACTGTTAACTAAGAGAGAGAGAGAGAGAGAGAGAGAGAGAGAGAGAGAGAGAGAGAGACGGAAAGCGATAGATAAGTAGTAGACCTATTCACTCTATTCCCAGTAGATTTTGTGTTGGGCGTCTTGGGTTCTCGTTGGTAGTGATGGATGGTGGGGGTAGAGAGACGGGGCTGATGGATGGAGAGAGAGAGAGAGAGAGAAAGCTGTGTCCAAGTATATATATTGTAGTATGATTGTTATCTACACATGTTGCTAAGACATCACAAATATATATATATATATATACCGGGTATATATATATATATGCTGGTCAAAAGGTAATATTCTCCTCTTAAGCGTCTGTGAACCTTCGCTGTTCAGTGTGTTGCAGTGTAAGCCAACTTAGTGCTCTGTTGAGTTCACATAAGAGCAACATTGGGCAGTAATGTTATGACTGTGTTTTGTGTGTGGATTTGTGTGTATGCTTGGTTCTGTATGGTATATGAATGTGTTCGTGTGTGTGTGTGTGTGGATTTGTCTGTGTGTATATGTCAGAGAGAGAGAGGGAGGGAGATAGAGAGTACAAAGGACTACAAAGAGAGAGAGAGAGAGTGAGTGAGAGGGATGGAGAGAGAGAGAGAGAGAGAGAACAGAATAATGTTAGCATAACCATTATTGTGTATATGTATAATATGTTAAGGAGGCAGTGCTTGGTGGCTGGTCTTTATATTTATGTGTCAGAGAGAGAGAACAGAATAATGTTAGCATAACCATTATTGTGTATATGTATAATATGTTAAGGGGGCAGTGCTTGGTGGCTGTCTTTATATTTATGTGTCAGAGAGAGAGAGAGAGAGAGAGAACAGAATAATGTTAGCATAACCATTATTGTGTATATGTATAATATGTTAAGGGGGCAGTGCTTGGTGGCTGGTCTTTATATTTATGTGTCAGAGAGAGAGAGAGAGAGAGAGAACAGAATGTTATCATAACCATTATTGTGTATATGTATAATATGTTAAGGGGGCAGTGCTTGGTGGCTGGTCTTTATATTTATGTGTCAGAGAGAGAGAGAGAGAGAGAGAGAGAACAGAATAATGTTAGCATAACCATTATTGTGTATATGTATAATATGTTAAGGGGGCAGTGCTTGGTGGCTGGTCTTTATATTTATGTGTCAGAGAGAGAGAGAGAGAGAGAGAACAGAATAATGTTAGCATAACCATTATTGTGTATATGTATAATATGTTAAGGGGGCAGTGCTTGGTGGCTGGTCTTTATATTTATGTGTCAGAGAGAGAGAGAGAGAGAGAGAGAGAACAGAATAATGTTATCATAACCATTATTGTGTATATGTATAATATGTTAAGGGGGCAGTGCTTGGTGGCTGGTCTTTATATTTATGTGTTAGAGAGAGAGAGAGAGAGAGAACAGAATAATGTTAGCATAACCATTATTGTGTATATGTATAATATGTTAAGGGGGCAGTGCTTGGTGGCTGGTCTTTATATTTATGTGTCAGAGAGAGAGAGAGAGAGAGAGAGAACAGAATAATGTTAGCATCAACATAATTGTGAATATGTATAATATGTTAAGGGGGCAGTGCTTGGTGGCTGGTCTTTATATTTATGTGTCAGAGAGAGAGAGAGAGAACAGAATAATGTTAGCATAACCATTATTGTGTATATGTATAATATGTTAAGGGGGCAGTGCTTGGTGGCTGGTCTTTATATTTATGTGTCAGAGAGAGAGAGAGAGAGAGAGAGAGAGAACAGAATAATGTTAGCATAACCATTATTGTGTATATGTATACTATGTTAAGGGGGCAGTGCTTGGTGGCTGGTCTTTATATTTATGTGTCAGAGAGAGAGAGAGAGAGAGAGAACAGAATAATGTTAGCATAACCATTATTGTGTATATGTATAATAGTTAAGGGGGCAGTGCTTGGTGGCTGGTCTTTATATTTATGTGTCAGAGAGAGAGAGAGAGAGAGAACAGAATAATGTTAGCATAACCATTATTGTGTATATGTATAATATGTTAAGGGGGCAGTGCTTGGTGGCTGGTCTTTATATTTATGTGTCAGAGAGAGAGCGAGAGAGAGAGAACAGAATAATGTTAGCATAACCATTTATTGTGTATATGTATAAATTTTTAAGGGGGCAGTGCTTGGTGGCTGGTCTTTATATTTATGTGTCAGAGAGAGAGAGAGAGAGAGAGAGAGAGAGAGAGAACAGAATAATGTTAGCATAACCATTATTGTGTATATGTATAATATGTTAAGGGGCAGTGCTTGGTGGCTGGTCTTTATATTTATGTGTCAGAGAGAGAGAGAGAGAGAGAGAACAGAATAATGTTAGCATAACCATTATTGTGTATATGTATAATATGTTAAGGGGGGTAGTGCTTGGGGGCTGGGGTTAATATTTATGTGTCAGAGAGAGAGAGAGAGAGAGAGAGAGACAGAGAATGTTAGCATAACCATTATTGTGTATATGTATAATATGTTAAGGGGGCAGTGCTTGGTGGCTGGTCTTTATATTTATGTGTCAGAGAGAGAGAGAGAGAGAACAGAATAATGTTAGCATAACCATTATTGTGTATATGTATAATATGTTAAGGGGGCAGTGCTTGGTGGCTGGTCTTTATATTTATGTGTCAGAGAGAGAGAGAGAGAGAGAGAACAGAATAATGTTAGCATAACCATTATTGTGTATATGTATAATATGTTAAGGGGGCAGTGCTTGGTGGCTGGTCTTTATATTTATGTGTCAGAGAGAGAGAGAGAGAGAGAGAGAACAGAATAATGTTAGCATAACCATTATTGTGTATATGTATAATATGTTAAGGGGGCAGTGCTTGGTGGCTGGTCTTTATATTTATGTGTCAGAGAGAGAGAGAGAGAGAGAGAGAGAGAACAGAATAATGTTATCATAACCATTATTGTGTATATGTATAATATGTTAAGGGGGCAGTGCTTGGTGGGTGGTCTTTATATTTATGTGTCAGAGAGAGAGAGAGAGAGAGAACAGAATAATGTTAGCATAACCATTATTGTGTATATGTATAATATGTTAAGGGGCAGTGCTTGGTGGCTGGTCTTTATATTTATGTGTCAGAGAGAGAGAGAGAGAGAGAGAGAGAGAACAGAATAATGTTAGCATAACCATTATTGTGTATATGTATAATATGTTAAGGGGGCAGTGCTTGGTGGCTGGTCTTTATATTTATGTGTCAGAGAGAGAGAGAGAGAGAGAGAACAGAATAATGTTAGCATAACATTATTGTGTATCTGTATAATATGTTGAAGGGGCAGTGCTTGGTGGCTGATGGTTATATGTATGTGTCAGAGAGAGAGAGAGAGAGAGAGAGAGAGAACAGAATAATGTTGAGATAACCATTATTGTGTATATGTATTATGTTAAGGGGGCAGTGCTTGGTGGCTGGTCTTTATATTTATGTGTCAGAGAGAGAGAGAGAGAGAGAGAGAGAGAGAGAACAGAATAATGTTAGCATAACCATTATTGTGTATATGTATAATATGTTAAGGGGCAGTGCTTGGTGGCTGGTCTTTATATTTATGTGTCAGAGAGAGAGAGAGAGAGAGAGAGAGAACAGAATAATGTTAGCATAACCATTATTGTGTATATGTATAATATGTTAAGGGGTCGTGCTTGGTGGCTGGTCTTTATATTTATTTGTCAGAGAGAGAGAGAGAGAGAGAGAGAACAGAATAATGTTAGCATAACCATTATTGTGTATATGTATAATATGTTAAGGGGGCAGTGCTTGGTGGCTGGTCTTTATATTTATGTGTCAGAGAGAGAGAGAGAGAGAGAGAGAACAGAATAATGTTAGCATAACCATTATTGTGTATATGTATAATATGTTAAGGGGCAGTGCTTTGGTGGCTGGTCTTTATATTTATGTGTCAGAGAGAGAGAGAGAGAGAGAACAGAATAATGTTAGCATAACCATTATTGTGTATATGTATAATATGTTAAGGGGGCAGTGCTTGGTGGCTGGTCTTTATATTTATGTGTCAGAGAGCGCGAGAGAGAGAGAGAGAACAGAATAATGTTAGCATAACCATTATTGTGTATCTGTATAATATGTTAAGGGGGCAGTGCTTGGTGGCTGGTCTTTATATTTATGTGTCAGAGAGAGAGAGAGAGAGAGAGAACAAGATAATGTTAGCATAACCATTATTGTGTATATGTATAATATGTTAAGGGGGCAGTGCTTGGTGGCTGGTCTTTATATTTATGTGTCAGAGAGAGAGAGAGAGAGAGAGAGAACAGAATAATGTTAGCATAACCATTATTGTGTATATGTATAATATGTTAAGGGGGCAGTGCTTGGTGGCTGGTCTTTATATTTATGTGTCAGAGAGAGAGAGAGAGAGAGACAGAATAATGTTACCATAACCATTATTGTGTATATGTATAATATGTTAAGGGGGCAGTGCTTGGTGGCTGGTCTTTATATTTATGTGTCAGAGAGAGAGAGAGAGAGAGAGAGAGAACAGAATAATGTTAGCATAACCATTATTGTGTATATGTATAATATGTTAAGGGGGCAGTGCTTGGTGGCTGGTCTTTATATTTATGTGTCAGAGAGAGAGAGAGAGAGAGAGACAGAATAATGTTAGCATAACCATTATTGTGTATATGTATAATATGTTAAGGGGCAGTGCTTGGTGGCTGGTCTTTATATTTATGTGTCAGAGAGAGAGAGAGAGAGAGAGAGAGAGAACAGAATAATGTTAGCATAACCATTATTGTGTATAATATGTTAAGGGGGCAGTGCTTGGTGGCTGGTCTTTATATTTATGTGTCAGAGAGAGAGAGAGAGAGAGAGAGAGAACAGAATGTTAGCATAACCATTATTGTGTATATGTATAATATGTTAAGGGGGCAGTGCTTGGTGGCTGGTCTTTATATTTATGTGTCAGAGAGAGAGAGAGAGAGAGAGAGAGAGAGAACAGAATAATGTTAGCATAACCATTATTGTGTATATGTATAATATGTTAAGGGGGCAGTGCTTGGTGGCTGGTCTTTATATTTATGTGTCAGAGAGAGAGAGAGAGAGAGAGAGCAGAATAATGTTACCATAACCATTATTGTGTATATGTATAATATGTTAAGGGGGCAGTGCTTGGTGGCTGGTCTTTATATTTTATGTGTCAGAGAGAGAGAGAGAGAGAGAGAACAGAATAATGTTAGCATAACCATTATTGTGTATATGAAATAAAAGTTAAGGGGGCAGTGCTTGGTGGCTGGTCTTTATATTTATGTGTCAGAGAGAGAGAGAGAGAGAACAGAATAATGTTAGCATAACCATTATTTTGTATATGTATTTTATGTTAAGGGAGTAGTGCTTGGTGGCTTGTCTTTATATTTATGTGTCAGAGAGAGAGAGAGAGAGAACAGAATAATGTTAGCATAACCATTATTGTGTATATGTATAATATGTTAAGGGGGCAGTGCTTGGTGGCTGGTCTTTATATTTATGTGTCAGAGAGAGAGAGAGAACAGAATAATGTTAGCATAACCATTATTGTGTATATGTATAATATGTTAAGGGGGCAGTGCTTGGTGGCTGGTCTTTATATTTATGTGTCAGAGAGAGAGAGAGAGAGAACAGAATAATGTTAGCATAACCATTATTGTGTATATGTATAATATGTTAAGGGCGCAGTGCTTGGCTGGTCTTTATATTTATGTGTCCGAGAGAGAGAAGAGAGAGAACAGAATAATGTTAGCATAACCATTATTGTGTATATGTATAATATGTTACGGGGGCAGTGCTTGGTGGCTGGTCTTTATGTTTATGGGTCAGAGAGAGAGAGAGAGAGAGCGAACAGAATAATGTTAGCATGCCCATTATTGTGTATATGTATAATATGTTAAGGGGGCAGTGCTTGGTGGCTGGTCTTTATATTTATGTGTCAGAGAGAGAGAGAGAGAGAGAGAACAGAATAATGTTAGCATAACCATTATTGTGTATATGTATAATATGTTAAGGGGCAGTGCTTGGTGGCTGGTCTTTATATTTATGTGTCAGAGAGAGAGAGAGAGAGAGAGAGAGAGAGAGAACAGAATAATGTTAGCATAACCATTATTGTGTATATGTATAATATGTTAAGGGGGCAGTGCTTGGTGGCTGGTCTTTATATTTATGTGTCAGAGAGAGAGAGAGAGAACAGAATAATGTTAGCATAACCATTATTGTGTATATGTATAATATGTTAAGGGGGCAGTGCTTGGTGGCTGGTCTTTATATTTATGTGTCAGAGAGAGAGAGAGAGAGAGAGAGAACAGAATAATGTTAGCATAACCATTATTGTGTATATGTATAATATGTTAAGGGGGCAGTGCGTGGTGGCTGGTCTTTATATTTATGTGTCAGAGAGAGAGAGAGAGAGAGAGAGAGAGAACAGAATAATGTTAGCATAACCATTATTGTGTATATGTATAATATGTTAAGGGGGCAGTGCTTGGTGGCTGGTCTTTATATTTATGTGTCAGAGGAAGAGAGATAGAGAGAGAACAGAATATTGTTATCATTACCCTTATTGTGTTATGTATAATATGTTAAGGGGGCAGTGCTTGGTGGCTGGTCTTTATATTTATGTGTCAGAGAGAGAGAGAGAGAGAGAGAACAGAATAATGTTAGCATAACCATTATTGTGTATATGTATAATATGTTGAGGGGGCAGTGCTTGGTGGCTGGTGTTTATATGTATGTGTCAGAGAGAGAGAGAGAGACAAAGAGTGAACAGAATAGGTTAGCATAACCATTATTGTGTATATGTATAATATGTTAAGGGGGCAGTGCTTGGTGGCTGGTCTTTATATTTATGTGTCAGAGAGAGAGAGAGAGAGAGAGAGAACAGAATAATGTTAGCATAACCATTATTGTGTATATGTATAATATGTTAAAGCGGCAGTGCTTGGTGGCTGGTCTTTATATTTATGTGTCAGAGAGAGAGAGCGAGAGAGAGAGAGAGAGAACAGAATAATGTTAGCATAACCATTATTGTGTATATGTATAATATGTTAAGGGCGCAGTGCTTGGCTGGTCTTTATATTTATGTGTCAGAGAGAGAGAGAGAGAGAGAGAACAGAATAATGTTAGCATAACCATTATTGTGTATATGTATAATATGTTAAGGGGGCAGTGCTTGGTGGCTGGTCTTTATATTTATGTGTCAGAGAGAGAGAGAGAGAGAGAGAACAGAATAATGTTAGCATAACCATTATTGTGTATATGTATAATATGTTAAGGGGGCAGTGCTTGGTGGCTGGTCTTTATATTGATGTGTCAGAGAGAGAGAGAGAGAGAACAGAATATGTTAGCATAACCATTATTGTGTATATGTATAATATTTTAAGGGGCAGTGCTTGGGGGCTGGTTTTTATATTTTTGTGTCGGAGAGAGAGAGAGAGAGAGAGAGAACATTGTGTATAGATGTTAAGGGGGCAAGACATAGAGAGAGAGAGAGAGAGGTTAGCATAACCATTATTGTGTATATGTATAATATGTTAAGGGGGCAGTGCTTGGTGGC
>JAVRFV010002213.1:12500-196314 GCA_032716605.1 Paralithodes platypus | reverse complement strand
TTGTATCCATTCGGCGCCATTCAGCCACTGTTTTTAAGACGTTTATCCCCATCCAAGTGTCGATTTCTTCCTGGCAAGCGATAGCGAGCCAGCATTGTATGGAGAAATCCGGCTTCGCCGGTGACATTTTTCTATTGAAAAATGTACATATTTAGCTTGCTGTCAAAACAAAAATATGTATATGCTGGCTCGCTACCGCTCGCCAGGAAAATATTGACACATGGATGGGGTTTGAAACGTCTTAAAACAGTAGGCTGAATGGGGCCGAATGGATACAAGCCAAAGAGAGAGAGAAAGAGAAAAAAAGCGAAGTGGGCTCCCTAAGTATTATGTCTAAGCAGTTGGTGGCTTAACCCTGTCAAGATCCGATGAGGCATTTATTTTCTGTCGACTGGATTTACCCTTATAATTATAGATTACATGTAGATTATTTGGGAGACTGAATAATTTTTATAGATTACCTCATAAACTGCCAGACCAGTGTTGAGTATAAAGGTTGAGCGACAAAAAAGGTCTCTTGTGGTACCGACTTGCCTGTTAACTGTTGTATTGTCTGGATAACATTAGACGGTTTTATTCAGATTAGGAAAGACCTTTAGAGATTGAATGGGGTACAGACAATATCAGTTAACCGATTTATTCCCACAGATCCTCCTAAACCAAAGGAAAATCCTAGAGCGTTAGCCTTAAGGGAAGGTGTTTAGTGTCTTCCCTAGACCTCCATCAAACTTAAAATTTCACCCCCTTGACCCCCTTTCAAGATAAATTTTTACATTTTTCGGTAGAAAATTCTCCCAGCTGAAGGCCGATTCTTCTTAAACTACAGGCTCGCTATCGCCCGCCAGGAAAAAATCGACACCTAAATGGCACGAAAGGTCTTAAAATTGACAGAAATGTGGAGAAAGTTCTTAAAATCGCCAAACTAATGGGGCGAACGTCATAAAATCTCAAAAGCAATGGGGCTAACCATGAGGGAGAAAGGGGTCCAAAAAATAATCCCTCATATGGAAATCTCCCCTTAATATATATGGAGACAAGCGTCATAATATTGAAAGGGTTAATTATTATGATAGCCGAGAATAAAATACTTAACAGACGGCATCAACAGGAGAACATGAAGGGGGTGGCGACTGGTTTATCTGGCTCCCTTCTCCCTCATGCTTAGCTCCATTAGCTTTCACATTTTAACACGTTCGACCCATTAGTTTGGCTATTTTAAGATCTTTCACCCCATTTATTTGATAATATTAACACCTTTCGTGGCATTTAGGTGTCGATTTTTTCTTGAGGGATAGCGAGCCCGTAATGTAGGAGGACCCGACCTTCGGCTGGTAGGCTACATTTCTCTACCAAAATATTTACAAATTCATCTAAAAGGGGGAACTTGGGGATGGTTTTTTAAGCTGCAAACAACACGCAATCTCTTCATTATTATCCCCTTCAAGGCCTTTCTTCCTGGCGAGCGACAGCGAGCCTGTTTTTTAAGAGGAACCGGCCTTTGGGCGGAACATTTGTCTACCGAAAAATGTACAAATTTATCTTGCAAGGGGGTATAAGGGTTGAAATTATAAGTTTGATGTAGGTCTAGGGAACAAATTAAAAACCTCCCCTTAATAGGTCTACTTACTTTACCTTGCTATTCAACCAGTGACTCCAACAACACATACCTGGAACAACAACAACAACAGTATATTAATAAAGGGTTGTTGTTGTTGTTGTTGTTGTTTTTCCTCAAGCTGCCTGGCCGAACAGCCCCAAGGCCCCGAGCAAGGCCAAGGCCACAACCGAGCGCCCCCACAGAACCCTCCCCGCCGACCACAATAAAGCCTGGGTGACAGAAGCCACTCCACGGCAGGGAGCTGAGGAGGGTGCGGAAACGCCCCGGAAACCAAAGCCCCACCCAGGGCCCTGTGCCCCTCAGCAATTATGAAGAGAAAGGTGAGGGGCAAAGGAAAGATGTGACGCTTTGGCTTCCAATCTTGGTAGATTAGGAGGTCAATCCACGCAAGAGACGCCGTCACTTGAGATCTAGAAAATATATAAGTAAAAGGAACAGTCAGAGTAAGCTATGGGTATGGCAGAGATCGCTCAGTTCTCACTCTGATAGACCAGCCCATCACCACATGACTAGAACCCAATCCTCTCAGCATCAGCTAGGAAAGGCCCTAGAAAGCCGCCTTTGGCGGGGCGATAGCTCCCCTATTTCAACCCTTTTCGGGGTTGGGCACCCGCCCAAATAAAGGGTTATATTAATAGCGGGTTAAGCCAACGCTAACCAATTGCATCTACTATGGATTTCAAAGGCAGCGTCACACTGTTTTTCGCAAATATCTCTCAAATGAATTGTTGTATCAGTATGGTATTTCAGCACAAAGCCTGTTACACCCGACCTAATTTATGGCCGATATAGCATTTTGCTATATGTGTTACGTTAGCAGTTTACTCGTGAATATTAAGACGAAGCCGGGAGGTCACGTGTACACATTCAAAGGAATGTGTAGTATTCGTCTTGCCCCCCCAAACCACTGCTTAGCTACCCCTAAATCTCCCCCTCCTCACCCCTCACCGTCTCCCCCTCCTCACTCTCGTCTCCCTGCATCTCCCATCAATATATTATACGGTTCATGTTATGCACTGTACTTGTAGCTACTTATATTATGTCAGTATATATATAGATATAATAATTATAGTGTATGCACTAATATTCATGCAGCTTACGATATTATTGAGTACGTAAACAAGGGGTAGTGCAAATTGTTATGGAGGCAAGACGTATTCCACACTGTTAATTACTGTATAACCGGAGTTTGTGCACATGTGGTAGAAGGACAAAGAACACGGTCTATTGGTATTAACTGTGGTCTGGACCTATTGTCATAACTTTTGTGATTTGTGCTAAATACTGTGCATTCATCATAAAATATAAACATGGTTAAGTTAAGATATTAATATTTTGTTAACTTGTGTCTTTGATAACCACATCATCACCTATAGACTGCATATACTTCTCTCCATCACTGAATCTCTCATTGTAGCCTTATCAAATAAATATAAAGTACCATATATACTGCATATCTGTGACGTATCATTAGGACTATTACATACATTACATTACTGTCATGAAGTAGATGCATTATGATCGATAAATATTGTTTACGGCTGGATCGGCAATACATATTCGGGATTCTTGATCGTAGGACAGAAATGGCTTAAGTGACAACGACACGCTCGATTCCAGTCCCAAATACTATATGCTCCAGACAACAAAAGCACCAACGCCCTACAGAGTTATCGTCTACGGTAACGAGGTACCTTAACTCGGCGAAAGTGTACAACAGGGGTAGGCTATGAGGCTAAACTCCCTCAGACATTTATAGGTTACGTTATTACTAAAGAAATGCAACTCAAGAAACTACGTTAATATTAAGCCTCTAATAATGTAGAATAGAAGCAGGCTAAAGGTATGACAGTGAAATGCTAAATGACAAATGTACACGCATACGGACGCGCGTCTACTACTACTGTCCCCTACTAACATGCCTAGCATGTACAAGATGTTCATGGATCCAGTAGATACTAATAATACACATGGGAAACATAACAGTAGTCACATTATAATAATGAATCTATACTGGAATAAAGGTTGCAGGCAACAGTACTGGCGGTAGCCTACTCGCATAGGCTACTCTTCGCTTCTCTCACTCTGATCTCCGTATGCCCCTACGCAACAGAACCCGGACACAGCAGCAAAACGACAGTGCAGTTAATGATAATGAAAGTATTAATACTATTTAAAGTGGTTATAGATATATACTTAAAGAGAGCTGCAATGCATAGTAAAATAAAGATATCCCACTCATCATCCCCATGTGTTCTAGCTAGCGCCAAGTCACAGGAACAACGAGTCCAGCACCGAAAGCAGGGAGGAGACTGTAGAGAAACATGACAGTAAATGTACGTAACTACAATAGAGCATACGAGCGAGCTGTATTCTCGGTGCTACACTCGAGCTCCTGAGCTCGGTATGCAATCAAGGCTAGTCCTCGTCCTCTACAGACAACTCTCCTGGCTGGTCGGGCTACACATGGCACCATGTCTAGTCACAATGGGAGATGAGCAGGGCAATAACTCGTGAACATGTAGACGTTCACCAACTATCCTCATCAAAGATCGCTGTTCACATTAACCCCTTAATCTAATATATGCTTGTCCTAAGAGTAATACGAGAGGTGAGTGCTGAAACTCCTTTAGGACCTCAAGGGAAGGTTATGCATTAAATAGAGAGAAGAATGAAATGAGAGTAATGTCGTCAGAGAGAAAGAGTGCAACCGTGAGAAGTGGGGAGAGAGAGCAAGGGATGTTAGAATCTCAAAGGTTCTAGGCAACCTAGTCCAGGAACACACAGCCAACCTCCAGGCAGTGTGCTGTACGACAACATGGGCCCAGCCCAGGCAGGCAACAATGGACTACCAACCCTATCGCGCCTAGCTATAAGGGCAAGGCTGCCAACCAGTCCATACGTCTGGCAACCACCCGGCCGGCAGCGCGGCGTGTTGCTACCCTCTTGCTCTGAAGCCCAACTCACTCTCTCTCTGAATTCCCATTATCCTATCTATCAACTTCTCTATTGATACTACATATTAAATGGAAGGTCTCGAGATGGCTTAAAACAAAACCCACCACTGGTTAGCACATGACGAGACCTTTGCAGAGATACAAAGAACATAGTTATAAGTTGTCACACTCAATATACATAGCGGCTGACGGTAGCCAGATCACGGGCGGTACAGTGGAGTACCAAGGAGTACAATCAGGTTGCGTTGCCCAGCACTGGGGTGCGTCACAATATATTGTAGGAATAAAATGAGGCAAACATGACAATACTGTAAACCATTTATTCGCTATCACTGCCCATGAAAACATCGTCAGAAAGTGACGAGGGATGGGGGGGGGGGGGGGGGGGCAATTACAGGAGGCGGAATGTATTCAATAAAGGTACACTTTACATATCATGACACAGTTCAGAACACACGTAATAACATACGATTCCGTTTATTTGGTTTACTACACATGACTGCATGCATTGGCCTCCTAATACACACATACGGCAAAACAGCCATTACCAAGGGGATTATGCCTTGCTTTCATGTTCGTTCGCCCCACTTCTCGTTTCCATGCCCAGACATAGCAGTAACTGTATGAATAATACCCGGTAGCAAAGTATGATACTTAAATACATAATTATATAGTATTTAATGTACGTAATCACAATAACCTAAGTATTCACGATAACATAAACCGTATACTACAGCTTTGAAAGAGGGAGGGTGAGTGGGAGTAATGAGGGAGACGGGGAGAGGGTGAACTAGGCACTGGGGTAATGGTCTGGGGGTTGGAGGGGTTAGACAGTACCCCACACTCGTCTGAATGTGTACAAGACCCTAGAGGCGATGAGTGGATTAGACTTAATATTCTTCAGTAAACTTCTGACTAAACACTTATGGCAATGTAATATATTATCTATAAATTAGGTCGGGGTGTAACAGGCTTTGTGCTGAAATACCATACTGATACAACAATTCATTTGAGAGATATTTGCGAAAAACAGTGTGACGCTGCCTTTGAAATCCATAGTAGGTTGCGTTCAGATTAACCTGGCTTAGATTAGGATCAGGACACTTTTAGCTAGATAAAGGGCAACTTGAATTGGATTACTTGAGGACACAATTATTGAAATGAAGCAACTTAAAGAAGAATCCTCAATCTGCATTAAAATATAATATATACAAAACACTAAAATAAAACAAGCCTCTCTGGGTGGCGGCAAACACCTCCAGTAATTCACATCAATAGAATCCACCTCCAAAGCTGTCCGAGTAAACACCAATAATATTACATGGACAAAAGTGTGTGCAATTAATGTTCGCATAATGTCAAACCCTATAGGGTCTATACTTAATTGGAGGGCTATAACAAAGGTAATGAATGCCTGGGAATGACGAGTGTGGGAGGCGGTGAATGTGTCTAACGAGAAAACAAGCTGATTGGTGACGAGAAAGCACAATGAAAAACAGATAGGGCCTACCGGTACTGCACTTCTTATAGCAAGCAATCATTCTCTCTCATTCTCTCTCTCTCTCTATCTTTTGACAAAGTTCCCCACAAACGTTTACTACTAAAACTAAAAGCGCATTCAATACAAGACGGTGTTGCAATTGATAGAAAATTGGCTCAGCAACAGAAAGCAAAGAGTAGTAATAAACGGTAAGGCATCTAAATGGACCAATGTATGTAGTGGGGTACCCCAGGGATCGGTACTAGGTCCAATTCTCTTTCTAATTTACATCAACGGCATAGATGAGGGTCTCACCTGTACAATCTCCAAGTTTGCTGACGATACAAAAATTGCAAATAGCGTAGGCTACCGAACTCTCAAAAGAACAAGTTGACGATATGCAACACAACCTAGATAAGTTGTCACGTTGGGCGCAAATTTGGCATATGAGTTTCAATGCGGATAAATGTAAAGTACTACATATCGGGTACCAAAATGAGAAAGCAAACTATTCAACGAATGGCACTCAGCTTAAGAATGTAAACAGAGAAACCGATCTGGGAGTAACAATATCGAGTAACCTAAAACTGAGTCAAAAAAATTCAGAAGTTGTTAAGAAGGCAAACAAAATAATTGGCTTTATAGGCAGGTCATTTGACCATAATCTAAAGAAGTTATCCTAACTCTTTACAATTCCTTAGTCCGCCCTCTTCTGGAATACTGCGTTCAATCCTGGTGCCCTTATTACCAAAATGATATAGACAAGCTAGAACGAGTTCAACGTAGAGTTACCAAAATTATACCTAGCCTAAAGAACAAACCATACGAGGAGCGTCTTCGAGAATTAAATCTATTTCCTTTAACCCAACGCAGATTAAGAGGTGACTTAATTCAAGTGTTCAAAATCATCAAAGGCATCGACAATATGAACTGTAGTAAGTACTTCACTATCGACCAATCTAATTATACGCGGGGAAACGGTTGCAAAATTATTGGTAAAACTTTTAACTCTCACGAATCTAAGAATTTCTTCTTCAATCGAGTTGTCAACTTGTGGAATGGGCTTCCCCGAGACGTTATAGACTGCAGCACCGTTGATTCTTTTAAACTTCGCCTAGACAAATATCTTGCATCAAACCCACGACTGACTGCGTTTGTAAATTAATAACTTTATTTTATCCCCCCCTTAGTTACTAACCCATCTGTCCCCTACTAACTTCCTAATCCTGCCATGGACATTAGTTCCAGGGCAGTAGTTCCCTTTCCAATGTTCCCTTACCCACTCTAAACCACTGTTTGGACACTTGATCCTCAGTGTTTTGGAGGACAAGCAACCTAGAAGGGTCACTAGACCTGTTGTTGCTTGATTTCCTTTGTACTCTCTCTCTCTCTCTCTCTCTCTCGATTAGTCGATGAAAATGGAGAATACACCAAAGACGAAGTACAAATGAGTAATGCCCTCAATACCTTCTTTGCATCAGTTTTTACAACAGAAGACCTCAGTGATATCCCTACACCATCGCCGATTCAGATTGATAATTCAGATGTTCTAACCAATATCACCGTTACAGAGAGAGAAGTATTGAATTGTTTAGATAAACTCAAGGTAAATAAAACGCCTGGACCTGATACAATCTCGCCTAGAGTTCTGAAGGAAGCTAAGGATGAGCTCTCCAAACCACTGACATTACTATTCAATAAATCCTTGCAGTCTGGAACTATGCCTGATCAGTGGAAGCTAGCCAACGTAACACCGATATTCAAAAAAGGCAGCAAATCCCTACCCAGTAACTATCGTCCAATTAGCTTAACCTCAGTTGTATGTAAAATGCTAGAAACGGTCATACGAGACAGACTCGTAAATCACTTAGAGAAAAATAACATACTTAAAGATACTCAACACGGCTTTCGTAAAAAAGTTCCTGTTTAACAAACCTCTTAGACTTCTTCCACGATATCCTCAACCTCTACGATGAGAGTAAAGCTGTAGATATTATATACCTTGATTTTCAAAAGGCCTTTGACAAAGTTCCCCACAAACGTTTACTGCTAAAACTAAAAGCGCATGGAATACAAGACGGTGTGTTGAAATGGATAGAAAATTGGCTCAGCGACAGAAAGCAAAGAGTAGTCATAAACGGTAAGGCATCTAAATGGACCAATGTAAGTAGCGGGGTACCCCAGGGATCGGTACTAGGACCAATTCTCTTTCTAATTTACATCAACGACATAGATGAGGGCCTCACCTGTACAATCTCAAAATTTGCTGACGATACAAAAATTGCAAATAGCGTACTCTCAAAAGAACAAGTTGACGATATGCAACACAATCTAGATAAATTGTCATGTTGGGCCCAAATTTGGTAAAGTTTTCTGAATGCGGATAAATGTAAAGTACTACATATCGGATACCTAAATGAGAAAGCAAACTATTCGATGAATGGCACTCAGCTTAAGAATGTAAACAGAGAAACCGATCTGGGAGTAACAATATCGAGTAACCTAAAACCGAGTCAACAATGTTCAGAAGTTGTTAAGAAGGCAAACAAAATAATTGGCTTTATAAGCAGGTCATTTGAGCATAAATCCAAAGAAGTTATCCTAACCCTTTACAATTCCTTAGTCCGCCCTCTTCTGGAATACTGCGTTCAATCCTGGTGCCCTTATTACCAAAAAGATATAAACAAGCTAGAACGAGTTCAACGTAGAGTTACCAAAATGATACCTAGCCTAAAGAACAAACCATACGAAGAGCGTCTTAGAGAATTAAATCTATTTCCTTTAACCCAGCGCAGATTAAGAGGTGACTTAATTCAAGTGTTCAAAATCATCAAAGGCATCGACAATATGAACTGTAGTAAGTACTTCACTATCGACCAATCTAATTACACGCGGGGAAACGGTTGCAAAATTATTGGTAAATCTTTTAACTCTCACGAATCTAAGAATTTCTTCTTCAATCGAGTTGTCAACTTGTGGAATGGGCTTCCCCGAAACGTTATAGACTGCAGCACCGTTGATTCATTTAAACTCCGCCTAGACAAATATCTCGCTTCAAACCCGCGACTGACTGCGTTTGTAAATTAATCTTTATTTTATCCCCCCTCAGTTACTAACCCATCTGTCCCCTACTAACTTCCTAATCCTGCCACGGACATTAGTTCCAGGGCAGTAATTCCCTTACCCACTCTAAACCACTGTTTGGACACTTGATCCTCAGTGTTTTGGAGGACAAGCAACCTAGAAGGGTCACTAGATCTGTTGTTGCTTGATTTCCTTTGTCCTCCTTTGTCCTCCCTCCCTCCTTCCTCCTCCCTCCCTCCCTCCCTCTCTCTCTCTTTCACTCCCCGTGCTACCGCCAGACGCTGCAGACGCTCTGTCAACGCTCTCACGATATCGATCATAATTTGAGTATTAACTACTCATCCTCTTCATTCTTGTGCATGAAAGGTGGTTAAGAGCACGTTTAACCATCCTGTAGCTTAGTAAGTAACACTGCACGATATTTCGCTGTGTATTGACTGAAAAACTTTGTGTTTATCACAAGACTCCTGCTCGGACAGGGCGCCACTAGCGCCATCTATTGTTTTGTTTTGCTTTGTAAACAAACGCTCTCTTATTACTATTTTATATAAAATCGTAGCCCCTAATTTACCCATTACCTACTGTAGTAAGTATCAATTTAACTGCCTTGTATGTAAGTAAAGCTTTGCATATTAATTTGCTAATAAACAATATTGTTTACTAACTAACCGCCTACAGGGACTAACGCCGACACCATTTTGTAAACAAACCTTTTTTTGGGGATTATACATATTAAATTCCAGCAAATTTTGTACCACATTTAAGTGCATTCATTTATCTTTTCCCCCTAGATATATTCTTGACTTTTTCTCCTCAGACTGATTTTACTTTAAGCTAAGGGTGGTATTTGTACAAACTAACCTAGCCTAACCCAACCTGCCAAGCTTTTAACCTAACCCAAACCTAGCCTAGCCTATAGCCAGCCAATCTGTTTTATTATTAACTCTTGTAGATATTGTATTTGGTATCCTACTGTAGCTATATATATCTGTAATTTTAGTTGTTGCTTGCACGATCTTGTAATAACCTTTGACTGATACACTTTTTTATCTAAAAAGAGTAGGCTACTGCTTTACTAGGCTTCAGTGACACCAGGGTCATCTGTTGACACAGTATATTAACCCCTTGTGTGCAGTCACACTTTATTTTTATATAATCTCTATTTGGTGAATTGTATATTTAGTTACATATTCTGTTATACATATATTTGTTTAAGGTTAGGTTATCACACCTGGTAGCCTATTTCTGCGAATTTCAATTTTATTATATTCGGTTAGGCTATTCAACGCTGGTAGCCTATTATTGCGTATTTCAATTTAAAAAAAAAACTTTTGGTTAGGCTATCGCCCCTGGAAGCCTAATTCTGCGTATCTCAACATTTTTGTTTTCGGTTAGGCTATCACCCCTGATATCCTATTTCTGCGTATTTCAGCATATTTGTTTTCGGTTGAAGTGATTGAAGTGTTTTTAAAGTGAGTGAAGTGTTGTAAAGTGAGTGAATTGTTTTTTAAGTGAGTGAAGTGATCTGAAGAAAGTGACTGTCACCATGCCTCGCGCTTGTGCGAACTGCGCCGGTAGGTTTGGTGAGTCCATGTTTGCTACTATCGATCTTCAAGTCTGCCGGCTCTGCCAGCACCGAGAGAATTTTACAGTGAAATTAGATGAATCCTACAACAAGATCAACGTCCTCACCATGAAGCTGGAATCACTCCAAGAGTTTGTAACACTCAACGTTGGAGTGCCACAAACTTCAATTGTCACCGCAACTCCAGCAGCCACCAACGCCCCAACGTCAAATGCTAACAATTCAACGCCTACAGTAGCCATTTCAGCTGATGTTTCCGGTACTCAAGATACAAATAGCGACTCTCTTCCCCCTCAAGACAACTTCCGTGTCGTGAGGAACAACGTTTGCCCCAAGACCAGGAAACACATACCGATTACCGAGTGTCAAAACCGTTTCCAGATATTCGCAGACTCAGATGACGAAGAGGAAATAGAAGAAGTCCGGCTCGTGGGAGACTCGATGATACGTGGTCAGCTCACAGAGTTTTGCGCCAGGGCACCTAAGACCAGGAAGCGTTTTTGTATCCCTGGTGGTGGTGTGGATGACGTAGTTGCAGCAGTTGACGAAGTATCAAAGCTGGCCCCTGCAAATACAATGTACGTCATCCACGTTGGATCCAACGATATACAGCGAACCCGGTCGGAAGATTTGCTTTTAAAGTACCAGCAGCTGATCAAGTCGTTTAAGGAGAAGTCATCAAGGATCATCGTCTCAGGAATCGTCCCCCGGCTCGGTGTAGAGAGCCGATTTTACAACATAGCCACCAGCACAAATCGTTGTCTAGCAAACCTCTGCAGGAAGGAGAACGTGGGATTCGTCGACACCTGGGACAATTTCTACTACGATGACTATTTGTTTTCGGATGATGGAGTTCATCTGAACCAGGTGGGAGCAGCGCGATTTGGGCGTCTTCTCAACGATGCGGTGAAGGATTTTCGGAGAAGAAATCGACTCAGCACAGGACAACCAGGAAGGAGGACCGAAGACAGCGAGGACGGCAATCTACAAAGGAATTAAATACTAATCCGTCAAGAACCGCGAATTTGGATAAAGCTCCACCAACACGACCCAAATTCAAAACCGTCAGGGATAACGACCGAGGACCGAGGACAGCCATGAATGTAAATGTAGATCCGACCAGAACCAAAAATTCGATGAAAGAACGATCTGCGAGTTCTAAAACCGCAACTTTAAAGGTTTTCTATGCAAACGCTCGTAGCATACGCAATAAATTTTCAGATTTAGAGGAACTAGTGTTTACAGAAAATTATGATGTGATTGGCATAACAGAATCTTGGCTCAATACACAAGATAGAGACTTTTTAGCAGAGTATTCACTTCCCGGTTATGTAATGTTTGAGAACAGCCGAATAAATAAAAATGGAGGTGGCGTTTTTATTTTATATCAAAGAAAGTCTTAACCCGACCCTCGTGTCAAAACCTCAAATTGTGAACGTCGACACATCTTTTGTGCTAATAAAGAATAATAAAGGTACAAAAATAATACTTGCGTTAATATACAGACCTCCAGCTCAATCAGTGCAAACTGACCGAGAAATTTACGAACAAATTGCAGATGTAAGTAACTCACAAGATATCGTAATTTTTGGCGACTTTAATTTACCTGTGACCAAGTGGGGCGATACTCTTACTTCACACTCCGGACATGACTTGTATACGAACTTGCAAGAGAGTTCGCTTTATCAATTTGTTCGAATGCCGACCCGTGGTAATAACGTTCTTGACATTGTACTTGCAACAAAAGAAGAATTGATAGAGAATTTGAATGTTGGTGATGAATTCAGTAACAGCGACCATCGTACGATAACTTTCACTTTAAAGTTTACTAGTAACGAACCAAATAGTAGCATCGAAAAAGTCCCTAATTTTCAAGAAAGCAAACTTCCATAAACTTAGAGCTATGTTTAAAGAAACTGACTGGAGCTTTTTAATTAACAATAACGACATAAATACATCTTGGAAGTTATTCGAAACCACTTACCTAAAAGCAGTGCAAGACTGCATACCATCGAAAATACGGCGTCCAGGCCATAATAATAAGCCCAAATGGTGGAATAAAGATATTTCAAACTGCCTGCTTGCTAAAAAATGTGCTAATGATAGATTAAAATCCTCACAAAATGACGAAGAACGGGTGAAATTTGTAGAGCTACGACGCAAAGCCAAAAAGTTAATTAAGCAAAGTAAAAAGACCTTAGAGTTACATATTGCGAATCAAAGTAAAACAAACCCGAAAGAATTCTATAGTTATATCAGAAAGAAAAAAGTAGTTACTTCAACTGTTGGACCGTTAGTCGATGAAAAAGGAGAATACACCAAAGACGAAGTACAAATGAGTAATGCCCTCAATACCTTCTTTGCATCAGTTTTTACAACAGAAGACCTCAGTGATATCCCTACACCATCGCCGATTCAGATTGATAATTCAGATGTTCTAAGCAATATCACCGTTACAGAGAGAGAAGTATTGAATTGTTTAGATAAACTCAAGGTAAATAAAACGCCAGGACCTGATACAATCTCGCCTAGAGTTCTAAAGGAAGCTAAGAATGAGCTCTCCAAACCACTGACATTACTATTCAATAAATCCTTGCAGTCTGGAACTATGCCTGATCAGTGGAAGCTAGCCAACGTAACACCGATATTCAAAAAGGCAGCAAATCCCTACCCAGTAACTATCGTCCAATTAGCTTAACCTCAGTTGTATGTAAAATGCTAGAAACGGTCATACGAGACAGACTCGTAAATCACTTGGAGGAAAATAACATACTTAAAGATACTCAACACGGCTTTCGTAAAAAACGTTCCTGTTTAACAAACCTCTTAGACTTCTTCCACGATATCCTCAACCTCTACGATGAGAGTAAAGCTGTAGATATTATATACCTTGATTTTCAAAAGGCCTTTGACAAAGTTCCCCACAAACGTTTACTGCTAAAACTAAAAGCGCATGGAATACAAGACGGTGTGTTGAAATGGATAGAAAATTGGCTCAGCAACAGAAAGCAAAGGGTAGTCATAAACGGTAAGGCATCTAAATGGACCAATGTAAGTAGCGGGGTACCCCAGGGATCGGTACTAGGACCAATTCTCTTTCTAATTTACATCAACGACATAGATGAGGGTCTCACCTGCACAATCTCAAAATTTGCTGACGATACAAAAATTGCAAATAGCGTACTCTCAAAAGAACAAGTTGACGATATGCAACACAATCTAGATAAATTGTCATGTTGGGCCCAAATTTGGCAAATGAGTTTCAATGCGGATAAATGTAAAGTACTACATGTCGGATACCTAAATGAGAAAGCAAACTATTCGATGAATGGCACTCAGCTTAAGAATGTAAACAGAGAAACTGATCTGGGAGTAACAATATCGAGTAACCTAAAACCGAGTCAACAATGTTCAGAAGTTGTTAAGAAGGCAAACAAAATAATTGGCTTTATAGGCAGGTCATTTGAGCATAAATCCAAAGAAGTTATCCTAACTCTTTACAATTCCTTAGTCCGCCCTCTTCTGGAATACTGCGTTCAATCCTGGTGCCCTTATTACCAAAAAGATATAAACAAGCTAGAACGAGTTCAACGTAGAGTTACCAAAATGATACCTAGCCTAAAGAACAAACCATACGAAGAGCGTCTTAGAGAATTAAATCTATTTCCTTTAACCCAGCGCAGATTAAGAGGCGACTTAATTCAAGTGTTCAAAATCATCAAAGGCATCGACAATATGAACTGTAGTAAGTACTTCACTATCGACCAATCTAATTACACGCGGGGAAACGGTTGCAAAATTATTGGTAAATCTTTTAACTCGCACGAATCTAAGAATTTCTTCTTCAATCGAGTTGTCAACTTGTGGAATGGGCTTCCCCGAGACGTTATAGACTGCAGCACCGTTGATTCATTTAAATTCCGCCTAGACAAATATCTCGCATCAAACCCGCGACTGACTGCGTTTGTAAATGAATAACTTTATTTTATCCCCCCCTCAGTTACTAACCCATATGTCCCCTACTAACTTCCTAATCCTGCCACGTTAGTTCCAGGGCAGTAGTTCCCTTTCCAATGTTCCCTTACCCACTCTAAACCACTGTTTGGACACTTGATCCTCAGTGTTTTGGAGGACAAGCAACCTAGAAGGGTCACTAGATCTGTTGTTGCTTGATTTCCTTTGTACTCTCTCTCTCTCACTCTCTCTCTCTCTCTCTCTCTCTCTCTCTCTCTCTCTCTCTCTCTCTCTCTCTCTCTCTCTCTCTCTCTCTCTCTCATGTGGGGCATCGAACCTGAATGAGCCTACTGAAGGTGGCAGAGGTTGGCAAGATATATGGTCCTGACGAAGGGGTGACGTAGCCAAGTAAGGGTGGTGGCTGAGGTGAGGTTAGCGGGCAAGGTGTAGAGAGGGGGGGGGGGGCAAGGTGAGGGAGGCCGAGTGGAGATTATAGGTAGGGGAATAATGTAAAAGTGAGGTTAGCACGAGAGTTATTGAGGTTGGTTGGAAGGTGAGGGTGATCAGTGAGAGGTGAGGGTGTTTAATGAGGGTGGTGGTTGAGAGGTGAGGGTGTTGGGTGAGAGATGAAGGTGGTGAATGAGGGTGATGGGGGTGATTGCTGAGGTGTGAAGGAGGTGGATGAGGTGTGAGGGAGGTGGGTGAGAGGTGGGGATGGTGAATAGATAGTGAGGGTAGTGAGAAAGAGGTGGGTGGTGGGGGAAAAGTGAAGATGGTGGAGTAGTGAGTGAGGGGTGAGAGTTGAAGGAGTAAAGTATGTAAGAAATCTGGGGAGGATGTGTGCTTGAGGTGGTGAAGTTGCTTAACGAGAAAGAACAACGAAAAGCAGATACCGGCACAGCACTTCTTATAGCTATAGATAGATAGCTAACTCTCTCTCTCTCTCTCTCAGTTACTAACCCATATGTCCCCTACTAACTTCCTAGTCCTGCCACGTTAGTGGCAGGGCAGTAGTTTCCTTTCCAATGTTCCCTTACCCACTCTAAACCACTGTTTGGACACTTGATCCTCAGTGTTTTGGAGGACAAGCAGCCTAGAAGGGTCACTAGATCTGTTGTTGCTTGATTTCCTTTGTACGCCTTTGTACTCTCTCTCTCTCTCTCTCTCTCTGACACATATACACAAACAGGTACCGGTTGGTGATGGGCTGGTCTATCAGAGTGAGAACTGAGCGATCTCTGCCATACCCATAGCTTACTCTGACTGTTCCTTTTACTTATACATTTTCTAGATCTCAAGTGATGGCGTCTCTTCCGTGGATTGACCTCCCAATCTACCAAGATTGGAAGCCAAAGCGACATTTTTCCTTTGCCCCTCAACTTTCTCTTCATAATTGCTGAGGGGCACAGGGCCCTGGGTGGGTCTTTGGTTTCCCGGGCGCTTCCGCACCCTCCTCAGCTCCCCGCCATGGAGTGGCTTCGGTCACCCAGGCTTTATTGTGGTCGGCAGGGAGGATTCTGTGGGGGGGCGCTCGGTTATGGCCTTGCTCGGGGCCTTGGGGCTGTTCGGCCAGGCAGCTTGGGGAACAACAACATCAACAACAGGTACCGGTACACTATTTGTTCATGGACTATCATAATCATATGTAACAAGGATTGTGTCATAAGAGATTAAAGTAGGCTACCGGTAATACACATCACACTGAAAGAAAAAAATATATAATGACATAGCAACCTTGACACACTTTACAAGAAATTATGAACGCAATTATTAAGATATGAAGAAAAAGGAACAGTGCATTATTTAAAGGGACAGGGAGACACGGTGAACAAAAGGGAACACAGAAACGGAACAATATACGAGAAGTGAAGACGTCAGAGGAAGATGATGGAAGGAAGGGGAAATAGGGAGCATTGTTCGGTCGAGATATAGGGAGGCAGGGTGAAGGATGGATGTGTGGGAGAGGAGGCAAGTGGATGGAGACAGATGGTTGGAGACAGATGGTTGGAGACGGATAGTAGGAGCCAGATAGTAGGAGCCAGATGGTTGGAGACAGATGTTTGGAGACGGAGAGTAGGAGACAGATGGATGGAGACAGCTGGATGGAGGCAGATGGTAGGAGACGAGACAGATGGTTGGAAACAGATAGGAGACAGATAGTAGGAGACGGACAGAAGGGGAAAGCGTGAGACAGGTGAGCTTGGAAACAGGTGGGTGAAGGGAGGTAGGTCGTTGGAAACAGGTGGGTGAAGGGAGGTAGGTCGTTGGAAACAGGTGGGTGAAGGGAGGTAGGTCGTTGGAAACAGGTGGGTGAAGGGAGGTAGGTCGTTGGAAACAGGTGGGTGAAGGGAGGTAGGTCGTAGGAGACAGGTGGGAGGGGGAAATATACAGTAGAGGACGGGAGACAGATCTGAGAGAGACAGAGACAGAGAGTACAAAGGAGTACAAAGGAAATCAAGCAACAACAGATCTAGTGACCCTTCTAGGCTGCTTGTCCTCCAAAACACTGAGGATCAAGTGTCCAAACAGTGGTTTAGAGTGGGTAAGGGAACATTGGAAAGGGAACTACTGCCCTGGAACTAATGTCCGTGGCAGGACTAGGAAGTTAGTAGGGGACATATGGGTTAGTAACTGAGGGGAGGATAAAATAAAGTTATTCATTTACAAACGCAGTCAGTCGCGGGTTTGATGCGAGATATTTGTCTAGGCGGAATTTAAATGAATCAACGGTGCTGCAGTCTATAACGTCTCGGGGAAGCCCATTCCACAAGTTGACAACTCGATTGAAGAAGAAATTCTTAGATTCGTGTGAGTTAAAAGATTTACCAATAATTTTGCAACCGTTTCCCCGCGTGTAATTAGATTGGTCGATAGTGAAGTACTTACTACAGTTCATATTGTCGATGCCTTTGATGATTTTGAACACTTGAATTAAGTCGTCACCTCTTAATCTGCGCTGGGTTAAAGGAAATAGATTTAATTCTCTAAGACGCTCTTCGTATGGTTTGTTCTTTAGGCTAGGTATCATTTTGGTAACTCTACGTTGAACTCGTTCTAGCTTGTTTATGTCTTTTTGGTAATAAGGGCACCAGCATTGAACGCAGTATTCCAGAAGAGGGCGGACTAAGGAATTGTAAAGGGTTAGGATAACGTCTTTGGATTTATGCTCAAATGACCTGCCTATAAAGCCAATTATTTTGTTTGTCTTCTTAACAACTTCTGAACATTGTTGACTCGGTTTTAGGTTACTCGATATTGTTACTCCCAGATCGGTTTCTCTGTTTACATTCTTAAGCTGAGTGCCATTCATCGAATAGTTTGCTATCTCATTTAGGTATCCGATATGTAGTACTTTACATTTATCCGCATTGAAACTCATTTGCCAAATTTGGGCCCAATGTGACAATTTATCTAGATTGTATTTACCTAATTGTAGTTTACAGGAGTTGAGCTAAGCTCGTGTTGTCCCGTCTCTCAGTCTACTTTTTATCCAATTTTGTCTTGAAAATATGGATGTTCCTTGCCCCTACCACCTCCTCCTCCAGCCCATTCCATTTGTCAATACATCTATAGGGGAAGCTAAACTTCCTGATATCGTTCTTGCAGGTAGGTCTTTTTACTTTGTAGCTGTGGCCTCTAGTTATTCCTGTATCCATAATTAATATATCCTCCCTATCCAGCCTCTCCAGCCCCCGGGTACATTTGTACATCATTATCATGTCTCCCCTCTCTCTCCTCTCTTTTAGACTCGGTAGATTTAATTTGTCTAGCCTCCCTTCATATGGCAGTTCTCTGAGACTTGGAACCAATCTAGTGACTGCTCTCCGGATTCTTTCTAACTTGTGAATATGCTTCTTTAGATGCGGGGACCACACCACTGCTGCATACTCCAATCTTGGTCTAATCATACTCTTCATAATTTTCGCTACCATGGTCTCATCCAAGTAGTTCAGAGCAACTTTCATATTCCCGGCCATTGCATACATTCCGCTAAAGAGCTTGTTAATATGTTTCTCTGGCGACAAATTATCTTGTATAATCAACCCTAAATCTTTTTCTTTTTCGGCCTTGCTAATTATATTATCTCCCATCCTGTACTCCCAATTTGGTCTATTCACACTTCTTCCCATATTTAACACATGGCATTTACTTATATTAAATTTCATTTTCCACTTGGTGCTCCATTCGTATATTTTATCTAAATCCCCTTGCAGCTCCTCACAACTACTTTTATTTGTTATTTGTCTCATAATGTTTACGTCATCTGCAAACATTGACATGTAAGAGTTTATGCCTATCGGCAGGTCATTCACGTGCATAAGGAACATGAGAGGTGCCAACACAGATCCCTGCGGCACACTACTCTCAACTTTCCGCCACGATGAGTAAGTTCCTCTAATGTTGGTCCTCATTTCCCTATCTGTTAAATAGCTCTCCATCCATTTCAGCAAACTCCCCCTGACACATCCTAGCGTCTCAAGCTTAGATAACAATCTCTTATGTGGTACCTTATCGAATGCTTTGGAAAGGTCTAAGTAGACGCAGTCCACCCATCCGCCTCTTTCTTGAAGTACATCTATCACCCTACTATAATAACATAGCAAACTGGTAACACAAGATGTCCCTTCTCTGAATCCAAATTGCTTTGGGGTTATTATCTTCTTTCTCTCCAACATTTTCATCCATCTCTTCCTAATTAGCTTTTCACAAATCTTGCATACAGTACTAGTAAGTGAAACTGGTCTATAGTTTAGAGGGTCCTCAGGGTTTCTATTCTTGTATATCGGAATGATATTAGCTCTTTTCCATTCAACAGGAACCTGTCCTTTATCTAAGGAAGCTTGAATTATGTCCCTCACTGGCTCCACTAATTGCTCTGCACACTCCTTTAAAACCCAGGCAGACACTTCATCCGGTCCCATAGCTTTCCTTACTTCAAGTCCTCTCATCGCAGATAACAGCTCATTTCTAGTTATTTCAATCTTACTAAGACCACTCTCCAGTACGCCCGCCTGTGGTTCGTCAAAACCTTCCTCTCTAGTAAAAACTGACCCCAATTTGTTATTCATTACCTCACACATGTCCGATACATTTTCATACGTCCTAGCATCAACTCTAAATTTAGTAATTTGTTTCTTTACCTTCAACTTACTGTTTATATATTTATAAAATAATCTAGGGTCACTTTCACATTTATTTACAATGTTCTTCTCATAGTTCATTTTAACTTGCCTAATTATGTTAACATATCTATTCCTCTCCTGTTTATATTTATTCCGATTACTCTCAGTGTTCCTTCTTCTTAATCTAGCCCAAGCTGCATCACGCCTACCCAAAGCTCTTTTGCATTTCAAATTAAACCAATCTTTCTGCTTAGTAAAATTTCCAGTTTTATATCTTGGGACAAACAGATTGGTTCCTACTCTATAAATTTCGAGGAATCTACTATATTTACCTTGTACGTCCTTCAAAATTCCTTCAAAATAAGATCCCAATCTACTCCCTCTAAATATCTTTTAAGGATACATAATCAGCTTTACTATAATTTAATCTGTCATTTATGTAGCTATTGTCTAAGCTATTGGCATTACTCGAGGTCAACTTCCATTTTAGTAATAGGTGATCACTTTTACCTACAGGACATAGATAGTTTATATCACTAATTTCGTGAGGATCTTTAGTAAAAATCAGATCGAGTTTAGAAGGTTCGTTATTACCCCTCATTCTTGTATTTTCCTTCACATGTTGTGCAAGTACATTTTCCGTAACCAACTCCACTAGCCGACTTCCCCAAGATCTCTGATTTGGCCCTGCATCTCCCGATTCCCAATCAACCTCACTACAGTTGAAATCTCCTACCAAGATCAATCGATTCTTCCTTAAAAGCAATCTTCTCAACGACTGAATCATATCCTCTACCATCTCCTCAAACTCCAACTCCCTCCATGCTCTGGTCTTTGGTGGCATGTAAGCTACTGCTATGTCTAGCTTTTTTCCTTCTATATCATTGAGTTCAACTGCCATTATTTTTGCCTTGTCATTATTTAACTCCACGTGCTTTGCTGTCATAGGGTTCTTAACTAATACTGCCATGTTACTACTGTGTTGCATATCGTCAACTTGATCTTTTGAGAGTACGCTATTTGCAATTTTTGTATCGTCAGCAAATTTTGAGATTGTACAGGTGAGACCCTCATCTATGTCGTTGATGTAAATTAGAAAGAGAATTGGTCCTAGTACCGATCCCTGGGGTACCCCGCTACTTACATTGGTCCATTTAGATGCCTTACCGTTTATGACTACTCTTTGCTTTCTGTCGCTGAGCCAATTTTCTATCCATTTCAACACACCGTCTTGTATTCCATGCGCTTTTAGTTTTAGCAGTAAACGTTTGTGGGGAACTTTGTCAAAGGCCTTTTGAAAATCAAGGTATATAATATCTACAGCTTTACTCTCATCGTAGAGGTTGAGGATATCGTGGAAGAAGTCTAAGAGGTTTGTTAAACAGGAACGTTTTTTTACGAAAGCCGTGTTGAGTATCTTTAAGTATGTTATTGTCCTCTAAGTGATTTACGAGTCTGTCTCGTATGACCGTTTCTAGCATTTTACATACAACTGAGGTTAAGCTAATTGGACGATAGTTACTGGGTAGGGATTTGCTGCCTTTTTTGAATATCGGTGTTACGTTGGCTAGCTTCCACTGATCAGGCATAGTTTCCAGACTGCAAGGATTTATTGAATAGTAATGTCAGTGGTTTGGAGAGCTCATCCTTAGCTTCCTTTAGAACTCTAGGCGAGATTGTATCAGGTCCAGGCATTTTATTTACCTTGAGTTTATCTAAACAATTCAATACTTCTCTCTCTCTGTAACGGTGATATTGCTTAGAACATCTGAATTATCAATCTGAATCGGCGATGGTGTAGGGATATCACTGAGGTCTTATGTTGTAAAAACTGATGCAAAGAAGGTATTGAGGGCATTACTCATTTGTACTTCGTCTTTGGTGTATTCTCCATTTTCATCAACTAACGGTCCAACAGTTGAAGAACTACTTTTTTCTTTCTGATATAACTATAGAATTCTTTCGGGTTTGTTTTACTTTGATTCGCAATATGTAACTCTAGGGTCTTTTTACTTTGCTTAATTAACTTTTTGGCTTTGCGTCGTAGCTCTACAAATTTCACCCGTTATTCGTCATTTTGTGAGGATTTTAATCTATCATTAGCAAAATTTTTAGCAAGCAGGCAGTTTGAAATATCTTTATTCCACCATTTGGGCTTATTATTATGGCCTGGACGCCGTATTTTCGATGGTATGCAGTCTTGCACTGCTTTTAGGTAAGTGGTTTCGAATAACTTCCAAGATGTATTTATGTCGTTATTGTTAATTAAAAAACTCCAGTCAGTTTCTTTAAACATAGCTCTAAGTTTATGAAAGTTTGCTTTCTTGAAATTAGGGACTTTTTCGATGCTACTATTTGGTTCGTTACTAGTAAAGTTTAAAGTGAAAGTTATCGTACGATGGTCGCTGTTACTGAATTCATCACCAACATTCAAATTCTCTATTAATTCTTCTTTTGTTGCAAGTACAATGTCAAGAACGTTATTACCACGGGTCGGTGTTCGAACAAATTGATAAAGCGAACTCTCTTGCAAGTTCGTATACAAGTCATGTCCGGAGTGTGAACTAAGAGTATCGCCCCACTTGGTCACAGGTAAATTAAAATCGCCAAAAAATACGGTATCTTGTGAGTTACTTACATCTGCAATTTGTTCATAAATTTCTCGGTCAGTTTGCACTGATTGAGCTGGTCTGTATATTAATGCAAGTATTATTTTTGTACCTTTATTATTCTTTATTAGCACAAAAGATGTGGACGTTCACAATTTGAGGTTTTGACAAGAGGGTCGGGTTAAGACTTTCTTTGATATAAAATAAAACGCCACCTCCATTTTTATTTATTCGGCTTTTCTCAAACATTACATAACCGGGAAGTGAATACTCTGCTAAAAAGTCTCTATCTACTGTAGTGAGCCAAGATTCTGTTATACCAATCACATCATAATTTTCAGTAAACATTAGTTCCTCTAAATCTGAAAATTTATTGCGTATTTATTGAGAGAGAGAGAGAGAGAGAGAGAGAGAGAGAGAGAGAGAGTACAAAGGAAATCAAGCAACAACAGATCTAGTGACCCTTCTAGGTTGCTTGTCCTCCAAAACACTGAGGATCAAGTGTCCAATCAGTGGTTTAGAGTGGGTAAGGGAACATTGGAAAGGGAATTACTGCCCTGGAACTAATGTCCGTGGCAGGATTAGGAAGTTAGTAGGGGACAGATGGGTTAGTAACTGAGGGGGGGATAAAATAAAGTTATTAATTTACAAACGCAGTCAGTAGCGGGTTTGATGCGAGATATTTGTCTAGGCGGAGTTTAAATGAATCAACGGTGATGCAGTGATGCAGAGAGAGAGAGAGAGAGAGAGAGAGAGAGAGAGAGAGAGAGAGAGAGAGAGAGAGAGAGAGAGAGAGAGAGAGAGAGAGAGAGAGAGAGAGAGAGAGAGAGAGAGAGAGAGAGAGAGAGAGAGAGAGAGAGAGAGAGAGAGAGAGAGAGAGAGAGAGAGAGAGGTGTTAAAGCAAGAAGCACCATTTATCACAATATGGTACTTCACCGGTACATCTGATAAACACAAACTTACGCCCGTGTTTGAGTAACCAACCATGATCACCTTCATAACCTCACCTCACCTCACCCCACACACTCACTCACTCACTCACTCTCTCTCGCACGCACGCACGCACACACACACACACTCAATCGCTGTCTCCCTCCCTTTTCTCTCTCTCTCTGAAGCCCACAACAAGATCAACGCCCTCACCAGGAAGCTGGAATCACTCCAAGAGTTTGTAACACTCAACGTTGGAGTATCACTAACTCCAATTGTTTCAACTCCAGCATCCACCACCGCCCCAACGTCATCTGCCAACAATCTAACACCTGCAGTAGACACTGCAGCAGATGCTTCTGACGAACCTGAGCCGACATCAAACCAGGACAGCCGCCCTGTTCACCTTAGTCTCTCCCCCACTCCTCGTGCAAGAAGCCTGCTAGCACGAACAGTACCAACCCTTAGCCCCCGTTCTAACCACTCCTCTCCCCGACCTGTACGTAGAGTCCCGCCACCACAGGTTTCCGGATTTACACCAGTTAGGAACGGTGCACGGCCAACGCAGAAAAGGTCTCATCTACCAGTCACAATGTCAAACAGATTTGAGATTTGGTAGAGATGGAAGACGAACCAGAGGAGACCAGCCTCGTTGGGGATTCCATCCTACGAGGACAGGTCGAAGAGTTCTGCGACAGTCCCAAATCAACGAAAAAGATTTTGCATCCCAGGAGCTGGACTGGACGACATTGTGGAAGCCTTCGAAGATACCACAAAGGATGCAAATGAAAATACCCTTTTTGTCATCCATGCTGGTTCAAATGACGTCATGCGCACCAGATCCGAAGAGTTGAAGGAGAAATATCGCAAGATGATTCAGCACTACAAAAACAAGTCAAGGAATATCATCATCTCAGGCATTCTCCCCAAGATCGACGCACCTGACAAATTCTACGACAAGGCCTTCAGCACAAATAGCCGACTAAAATATTTGTGTCTGAGGGAAGAAGTTGAATTCATCAACCTCTGGGACAACTTCTACAACCAGCCTACTCTGTTCCGCAAGGATGGCACTCATCTAAACCCTGTGGGTTCAGCACGCATGGGTCGTCTCCTACACGAAGCAGTCCGCAGCCATGGATCAAAAAACGCCATCCGAGAAGAAGCAGCAGTGACATAAATCATCCAACGCCAAGAAAAAAACAGAGGCAACCGAGGACCACCAGCGATAAGGACCGAAGACAGCGAGGACCGAGGACAGCCATGAACATAAATGTAGATCCGACAAGAACCAAAAATATTATTAAAGAGCGTTCCGTGAGTTCTAAAATAACAAATTTAAAGGTGTTCTATGCAAACGCTCGTAGCATACGCAATAAATTTTCAGATTTAGAGGAGCTAGTGTTTACAGAAAATTATGATGTGATTAGCATAACAGAATCTTGGCTCAATACAGAAGATAGAGACTTTTTAGCAGAGTATTCACTTCCCGGTTATGTAATGTTTGAGAAAAGCCGAATAAATCGAAATGGAGGTGGCGTTTTACTTTATATCAAAGAAAGTCTTAACCCTACCCTCTTGTCAAAACCTCAAATTGTGAACGTCGACGCATCTTTTGTGCTAATAAAGAATAATAAAGGTACAAAAATAATACTTGCATTAATATACAGACCTCCAGCTCAATCAGTGCAAACTGACCGAGAAATTTACGAACAAATTGCAGATGTAAGTAACTCACAAGATACCGTAATTTTTGGCGACTTTAATTTACCTGTGACCAAGTGGGGCGATACTCTTACTTCACACTCCGGACATGACTTGTATACGAACTTGCAAGAGAGTTCGCTTTATCAATTTGTTCGAACGCCAACCCGTGGTAATAATGTTCTTGACATTGTACTTGCAACAAAAGAAGAATTAATAGAGAATTTGAATGTTGGTGATGAATTCAGTAACAGCGACCATCGTACGATATCTTTCACTTTAAAGTTTACTAGTAACGAACCAAATAGTAGCATCGAAAAAGTCCCTAATTTCAAGAAAGCAAACTTCCATAAACTTAAAGCTATGTTTAAAGAAACTGATTGGAGCTTTTTTATTCACAATAACGACATAAATACATCTTGGAAGTTATTCGAAGCCACTTACCTAAAAGCAGTGCAAGACTGCATACCATCGAAAATACGGCGTCCAGGCCATAATAATAAGCCCAAATGGTGGAATAAAGATATTTCAAACTGTCTGTTTGCTAAAAAATTTGCTAATGATAGATTAAAATCCTCACAAAATGACGAAGAACGGGTGAAATTTGTAGAGCTACGACGCAAAGCCAAAAAGTTAATTAAGCAAAGTAAAAAGACCTTAGAGTTACATATTGCGAATCAAAGTAAAACAAACCCGAAAGAATTCTATAGTTATATCAGAAAGAAAAAAGTAGTTACTTCAACTGTTGGACCGTTAGTCGATGAAAATGGAGAATACACCAAAGACGAAGTACAAATGAGTAATGCCCTCAATACCTTCTTTGCATCAGTTTTTACAACATAAGACCTCAGTGATATCCCTACACCATCGCCGATTCAGATTGATAATTCAGATGTTCTAAGCAATATCACCGTTACAGAGAGAGAAGTATTGAATTGTTTAGATAAACTCAAGGTAAATAAAACGCCTGGACCTGATACAATCTCGCCTAGAGTTCTAAAGGAAGCTAAGGATGAGCTCTCCAAACCACTGACATTACTATTCAATAAATCCTTGCAGTCTGGAACGATGCCCGATCAGTGGAAGCTAGCCAACGTAACACCGATATTCAAAAAAGGCAGCAAATCCCTACCCAGTAACTATCGTCCAATTAGCTTAACCTCAGTTGTATGTAAAATGCTAGAAACGGTCATACGAGACAGACTCGTAAATCACTTAGAGGAAAATAACATACTTAAAGATACTCAACACGGCTTTCGTAAAAAACGTTCCTGTTTAACAAACCTCTTAGACTTCTTCCACGATATCCTCAACCTCTACGATGAGAGTAAAGCTGTAGATATTATACCTTGATTTTCAAAAGGCCTTTGACAAAGTTCCCCACAAACGTTTACTGCTAAAACTAAAAGCGCATGGAATACAAGACGGTGTGTTGAAATGGATAGAAAATTGGCTCAGCGACAGAAAGCAAAGAGTAGTCATAAACGGTAAGGCATCTAAATGGACCAATGTAAGTAGCGGGGTACCCCAGGGATCGGTACTAGGACCAATTCTCTTTCTAATTTACATCAACGACATAGATGAGGGTCTCACCTGTACAATCTCAAAATTTGCTGACGATACAAAAATTGCAAATAGCGTACTCTCAAAAGAACAAGTTGACGATATGCAACACAATCTAGATAAATTGTCATGTTGGGCCCAAATTTGGCAAATGAGGTTCAATGCGGATAAATGTAAAGTACTACATATCGGATACCTAAATGAGAAAGCAAACTATTCGATGAATGGCACTCAGCTTAAGAATGTAAACAGAGAAACCGATCTGGGAGTAACAATATCGAGTAACCTAAAACCGAGTCAACAATGTTCAGAAGTTGTTAAGAAGGCAAACAAAATAATTGGCTTTATAGGCAGGTCATTTGAGCATAAATCCAAAGAAGTTATCCTAACCCTTTACAATTCCTTAGTCCGCCCTCTTCTGGAATACTGCGTTCAATCCTGGTGCCCTTATTACCAAAAAGATATAAACAAGCTAGAACGAGTTCAACGTAGAGTTACCAAAATGATACCTAGCCTAAAGAACAAACCATACGAAGAGCATCTTAGAGAATTAAATATATTTCCTTTAACCCAGCGCAGATTAAGAGGTGACTTAATTCAAGTGTTCAAAATCATCAAAGGCATCGACAATATGAACTGTAGTAAGTACTTCACTATCGACCAATCTAATTACACGCGGGGAAACGGTTGCAAAATTATTGGTAAATCTTTTAACTCACACGAATCTAAGAATTTCTTCTTCAATCGAGTTGTCAACTTGTGGAATGGGCTTCCCCGAAACGTTATAGACTGCATCACCGTTGATTCATTTAAACTCCGCCTAGACAAATATCTCGCATCAAACCCGCGACTGACTGCGTTTGTAAATGAATAACTTTATTTTATCCCCCCCTCAGTTACTAACCCATCTGTCCCCTACTAACTTCCTAATCCTGCCACGGACATTAGTTCCAGGGCAGTAATTCCCTTTCCAATGTTCCCTTACCCACTCTAAACCACTGTTTGGACACTTGATCCTCAGTGTTTTGGAGGACAAGCAACCTAGAAGGGTCACTAGATCTGTTGTTGCTTGATTTCCTTTGTACTCCTTTGTACTCTCTCTCTCTCTCTTTTCATTAGCTATTGTTGGCACTCTTCGCCTCTTGTCATCGTTTATCCCCTATACAAATATTATAGATTACTGTACCACCATCATATTAGTGCTGTATGGAGAGTAGTCTCGGTAAACAATATTCCGTGCAATATATTCTAGGGTTAAAGGAGTATAGATTCTCTGGACCCTGATATATTCCATGTCTCTCTCTCTCTCACCCACACAAACACACAAACGCGCACACACACACACACACACAAGAGCAAACATTGTCGGGACAAAGCAGGCAAAAACGTTGAATTTCTGAACTTATCCGGTCAGTCCTCATGAGATTCTTTCCAAACGGACAAAAGATTAATTATCGCCGCACTCTAATCTGGACATGCACGATATAACTACACCCAATACGCAAATAAACAACTTGTTGAGTTTTTACTCTAGAGTAATAGACACACCATGACACAAGGAAGGAGTAACTGTGCCTCCTTCAACTTTAAAACACTACATGGCTGGTGACACAACAGATTGCTATGGAAATTAAAACATGAGGGAAAAGTAGGAGACAAACTGCTGAAATGGATGGAGAGCTACCTTAGCGGAAGACAGATGAGAACAACAGTAAGGGGGAAATCGTCAAACTGGACTCAAATTACGAGTGGGGTACCACAAGGATCTGTTCTAGCCCCAATCATGTTTCTAATATTTGTAAATGACTTGCCTGAGGGACTAACAAGCTACATGAGTATGTTTGCGGACGATGCTAAGCTGCTTAAAACGATCATTACCCATTATGATTTCCTTGAGCTCCAAGCAGATTTGCAAAAGATCCATGAATGGAGCATCAAATGGAATATGGAGTTCAATGCAGGGAAATGTAAGACTCTAGAAATGGGTAAAAGCAAGTACAGACCTAGAAAAGATTATAAACTAGGAAACGAAGTGATTCCAAAAGCAGAAAAAGAAAAAGACTTGGGGATAGAATTTAGGGATAACATGTCTCCAGAAAGCCACGTAAATAAGATAGTGAGAGAATCACTGGCATTATGGACAAATATTAGGATGTCTTTCAATTATCTTAATGAAAACACCATGAAACAAATAATAACGGCAATAATAAGACCCAGGATGGAATATGCATCTGTAGTGTGGTCCCCTCACTTGAAGAAACATATCCACAAAATTGAGAGGGTACAGAGAGCAGCTACGAGGATGATCCCAGGTTTGGAAAATTTGGAGTACCCAGAGAGGCCTCGAGAGATTGAATCTACCTACACTGGAACAGAGAAGGAAACGAGGACAGCAAATTCAGATATATAAATGTGTTAGAGGTATTGACAAAATCGACCAAGAAAACTTCATAGAGAGGGATGGAGGTGAGAGGACAAGAGGTCACAGCTACAAACTAAAAGTGCTAAATAGTAAATCTGATCTGAAAAGTAAAAGATTTCCTACCAACTCGATTAGTGGGTGGAACAAATTGCCAGCCGAAGTAGTGTCTGCACCATCAGTGCATAGTTTCAAAGCACGGTATGACAAACATATCTTAGGAGGCGGGAATTAACGAGCATGCTCACTCCCGCAAATACAACTAGTGTAACTAGTGTAAGTACACACACACACACACACACGAGCACACTGTCGCCCCGACAAAGCTGGCAAGAACAAATATAATTTTTTATCGGTAGGCCTACTATACCGGTACTGTATAATTGCATATATCCCACTGATGAATGGTTTTGGGATCATAGCCTTGGAACCTTGCTTGGGAGTCATAACTATGTGAGTTCCAGGAACTGCTATTCTGCTCTTCACAAAAGTAATTTCAGCTTTATTGTACCGTACCTCATAATGTAACCACAATTGTATTCCATTTATACCAATCATTTTGATAAAAAGAAAATATATCCTGAAGTACCGGTATGCTAAATCACATAATAGTTGGGAATAATAATAGGTGTTGTTCCACATTTGTACAAACCTAGTATGTACTGTACAGTCGTGGTCATGAGTACCGTAATTGAAGCCTCCGAATTATAAAAACAAATGGGTGGACATGAACCCCTTCTGTACCGGAGACGGGACGTCCCATTAACTTTATTCTGGCTACGGTACCGTACTATTAGACGATGTTATTCCGTTTAAAAAGGGCCTCCAGCAATTAACAGGCTTAACCCTTCTTACTTGCACAGATCCTTCCTAAACTGCACAGAATCGTATAAATGTAGCTACAATCAAATTAAAAATAAATCGCCAGTACATAAGGGGTTAACTAGTCCATCCCAGTAACTTGATTTATGCGGCTCAAGCAGTTTATCAGAAAAGTTCGTAAATGTATCATAATCAATCCTGCAAACATATGTCCAGACATTACTATGCATGACTGTACACTGTGTGACTAAAATCGTATAGAACCGTATAGGGAGGCACTCGTCACAAACAATTATGCCTTTTATCTCCCTCATCGACATCTATCTATCTACTGTATATATATGCTCAGGCCCAATCCACACTTTTCCGATTTTGTTTTATTTCTATTTTCTATTTTCTATTTTATTTTTTTATTTTTTTTTCTTGGGGGTGGCCGACTCAAGACAGAGCAAGAACAGGGAACACACACAACACAACATAAAACAACGAACAAACACAGATAAACACAAACTCACACACATCTACTGTAGGTCACCCATCGGCATAGAAAACAAAATAATGATCTTTGCCAATGATATCCTTAAAGACCAGAGACTGTGATGCTTTTGGTAGATGATTTAGCTAGACTTATTAATGGTTTGGCAAATTCAATTGAAGGTTCTTGGCACCTGAAGGACATGTGACTATTTGTGTCTTTAGTCCTAGAGTGTACTGTTGTATAAGTATAACAAAACAGAAGCAGACGTACGGTCGCGCTAATAAGTCATGTCCCAGCTGTCATTACGTTTGTCTTGCTCTGTGCTGTATTAATGTCCGTCAGATGTTGAATAGGGTGGGTAACTGTAGGAACATGTTTGTATATTTCACTCGATATGAAGAAATAAAGCTTAGATATTGCTGATACCCATTATTGATCAAAACATAGTTAGTGCCGAGACATCACTTATTAGCGCGACTGTACAAAGCAATATATTATAGATCAAGAAGAAACATGAATCATTATATATATACATAATTATATAACTTAGCAACTGACCGAGGCTACAGTAACATACATTTGATCAATTTCAAGAATAAGCTACAAGAAATATATAATGTTATGATATATAATGTTAACCCATTCAGTACCGGTGATATATAATGTTAACCCATTCAGTACCGGTGATATATAATGTTAACCCATTCAGTACCGGTGATATATAATGTTAACCCATTCAGTACCGGTGATATATAATGTTAACCCATTCAGTACCGGTGATATATAATGTTAACCCATTCAGTACCGGTGATATATAATGTTAACCCATTCAGTACCGGTGATATATAATGTTAACCCATTCAGTACCGGTGATATATAATGTTAACCCATTCAGTACCGGTGATATATAATGTTAACCCATTCAGTACCGGTGATATATAATGTTAACCCATTCAGTACCGGTGATATATAATGTTAACCCATTCAGTACCGGTGATATATAATGTTAACCCATTCAGTACCGGTGATATATAATGTTAACCCATTCAGTACCGGTGATATATAATGTTAACCCATTCAGTACCGGTGATATATAATGTTAACCCATTCAGTACCGGTGATATATAATGTTAACCCATTCAGTACCGGTGATATATAATGTTAACCCATTCAGTACCGGTGATATATAATGTTAACCCATTCAGTACCGGTGATATCCTTATTATTATATTCAGGCGACTAGTTGACGATATTATTCAGCTTAACATGGACGTCTACCAATTGAAAGGCTGAAAACTATCGCAATTAATCTATATAGCTACGGTACCACATATCCTTCCTAAGCTTAATCAATTAATCTTTATAGCTACGTACCACATATCCTTAGTAGCTACGGTACCACATATCCTTCCTTCTTTATAGCTACGGTACCACATATCCAGCTACGTACCACATATCCTTCCTAAGCTTAATCTATATAGCTACGGTACCACATATCCTTCCTAAGCTTAATCTTTATAGCTACGGTACCACATATCCTTCCTAAGCTTAATCTATATAGCTACGGTACCACATATCCATCCTAAGCTTAATCTTTATAGCTACGGTACCACATATCCTTCCTAAGCTTAATAAATTAATCTTTATAGCTACGGTACCACATATCCTTCCTAAGCTTAATCTATATAGCTACGGTACCACATATCCTTCCTAAGCTTAACGTAGAGTTACCAAAATGATACCTAGCCTAAAGAACAAACCATACGAAGAGCGTCTTAGAGAATTAAATCTATTTCCTTTAACCCAGCGCAGATTAAGAGGCGACTTAATTCAAGTGTTCAAAATCATCAAAGGCATCGACAATATGAACTGTAGTGTTTATTCACTAAAAGTCGACTATCGACCATCTAATTACACGCGGGAAAAACGGTTGCAAAATTATTTGTTAAAATCTTTTAACTCGCACGAATCTAAGAATTTCTTCTTCAATCGAGTTGTCAAATGGTGGAATGGCCAGTAGTCTTCCCCGAGACGTTATAGACTGCAGCACACCGTTTGATTCATTTAAATTCCGCCTAGACAAAGTTCTCGCATCAAACCCGCGACTGACTGCGTTTGTAATTATGATAACTTTATCCTCCCCTCAGTTATCTAACCCATATGTCCCCTACTAACTTTCTAGTCCTGCCACGTTTAGTGGCAGGGCCAGTAGTTCCCTTTCCAATGTTCCCTTACCCACTCTAAACCACTGTTTGGACACTTGATCCTCAGTGGTTTGGAGGACAAGCAACCTAGAAGGGTCACTAGATCTTTGTTGTTTGCTTGATTTCCTTCCTTTGTATATAGCTACGGTTTCGGTACCCACATATCCTTCCTAAGCTCTTAATCCTTTCTTTATAGCTACGGTACCACAGATCCTTCCTAAGCTTAATCTTTATAGCTACGGTATCACATATCCTTCCTAAGCTTAATCTTTATAGCTACGGTACCACATATCCTTCCTAAGCTTAATCTTTAAGCTACGTTGGTAACCACATATCCTTCCTAAGGATTAATCTTTATAGCTACGGTTACCAACATATCCTTCCCTAAGCTTAATCTATATATAGCTACGGTACCACATACCTTCCTAAGCTTAATCTTTTTATAGCTACGGTACCACATATCCTTCCTAAGCCTTAATCTTTATAGCACTCGGTACCACATATCCTTCCTAAGCTTAATCTTTTTATACTCTACGGTACACATATGCCTTCCTAAGCTTAATCAATTAATCTTTATAGCTACGGTAACCACATATCCTTCCTAAGCTTAATCTTCTTTATAGCTACGGTACCACTATCCTTCCTAAGCTTATTCAATTAATCTTCATAGCTACGGTACCACATATCCTTCCTAAGCTTAATCTTTATAGCTACGGTACCACATATCCTTCCTACGATTAATCTTTTTATAGCTTTACGGTACCACATATCCTTCCTAAGCTTAATCTTTATAGCTACGGTACCACATATCCTTCCTAAGCTTAATCTTTATAGCTACGGTACCCCATATCCCTCCTAAGATTAATCTTTTTAGCTACGGTACCACATATCCTTCCTAAGCCTAATCTTTATAGCTACGGTACCACATATCCTTCCTAAGCTTAATCTATAAGCTTAAGCTACGGTGCCACATATCCTTCCTAAGCTTAATCAATTAATCTTTATAGCTACGGTAACACATATCCTTCCTAAGCTTAAATCTTTATAGCTAACGGTACCACATATCCTTCCTAAGCTTAATCTTTATAGCTACGGTACCACATATCCTTCCTAAGCTTAATCTTTTATAGCTACGGTACCACATATCCTTCCTAAGCTTAATCAATTAATCTTTATAGCTACGGTACCACATATCCTTCCTAAGCTTAATCTATATAGCTACGGTAAAAACAAAACCATATCCTTCCTAAGCTTAATCTTTATAGCTACGGTACCAACATATCCTTCCTAAGCTTAATCAATTAATCTTTATAGCTACGTTACCACATATCCTTCCTAAATCTTAATCTATATAGCTACGGTAACCACATATCCTTCCTAAGCTTAATCTTTATAGCTACGGTACCACATATCCTTCCTAAGCTTAATCTTTTATAGCTACTGGTACCACATATCATTCCTAAGCTTAATCCTATATAGCTACGGTACCACATATCCTTCCTAAGCTTAAAATCTTTATAGCTACGGTACCCAACATATCCTTCCTAAGCTTAATCAATTAATCTATATAGCTACGGTACCACATATCCTTCCTAAGGCTTAATCTATATAGCTACGTTACCACATATCCTTCCTAAGCTTAATCTATATAGCTACGGTACCACATATCCTTCCTAAGCTTAATCTTTTTTATAGCTACGGTACACATATCCTTTCCTAAAGCTTAATCAATTAATCTTTATAGCTACGGTACCACATATCCTTCCTAAGCTTAATCTATATAGCTACTACTGGTACCACATATCCTTCCTAAGCTTAATCTTTATAGCTACGGTACCACATATATCCTTCCTAAGCTTACTCATTAATCTTTATAGCTCCGGTACCACTTATCTTCCCTAGGCTTAATCTATATAGCTAGGGAACCACATATCCTTCCTAAAGCTTAATCTTTATAGCTACGGTACCACCATATCCTTCCTAAGCTTAATCTTTATAGCTACTGTACCACATATCCTTCCTAAGCTTAATCTATATAGCTACGGTACCACATATCCTTCCTAAGCTTAATCGTTATAGCTACGGTACCACATATCCTTCCTAAGCTTAATCAATTAATCTTTATAGCTACGGTAACCACATATCCTTCCTAAGCTTAATGTCTATATAGCTCTACGGTACCACATAAATCCTTCCCTAAGCCTTTTAATCTATATAGCTACGGTACCACATATCCTTCCTAAGCTTAATCTATATAGCTACGGTACATATCCTTCCTAAGCTTAATCTATATAGCTACGGTACCACATATCCTTCCTAAGCTTAATCTATATAGCTACGGTACCACATATCCTTCCTAAGCTTAATCTTTATAGCTACGGTACCACATATCCTTCCTAAGCTTAAACAAATCCTCTAAATGTAGCTCAAATGAAATATATACCACGTCGCCGGTACAGAAGGGGTTAAGGGGAGATGGCTCTTTTTCTGGTCCCCCTTCTTCCTCAGGTTAAGCCCCATTAGTTTTCAGATTTTATGAGTTCGGCTCATTAGTTTGGCGATTTTAAGATCTTTTGCCCCATTTCTTTTTTTAATATTAAGACTTTTCGTGGTATTTACAGTAGATATCGGTCTTATCCTGGCGAGCGATAGCGAGCCTGTTATTTAGGGCAAACAGGCCTTCGGCCGGGAATCTTTTTTATCGAAAAATTTACACATTTATCTTGAAGGATTTTTTTTTTTTTTTTTTTTTTTTTTAAGGTTGATGGAGGTCTAGCGAGGAAACAAAAAAAAAAAAATATATATATATATATATATATATATATATATATATATATATATATATATATATATATATATATATATATATATATATATATATATATATATATATATATATGATGAAATAAATACGGCCATGGGGCCCTTAAGCAAATGACAGGAGCTTGACATTACCTTTTGCGCTGCTGATGATAACGATGGTCGGCTTCCCTTGGTTGAGGCCCGGTAGGTTCAGCTGGATGGCGTAGTGTCCTGCTGTACAGTTAGTTCCGCACATCGCTTTATGATATTAGCTAGAGGGATTAAATCTGGCAAGTTATGTGACAATTTTTTCTTTTCATGATCGTTTTTGTTCATCTTTCGTTCACTGGCTACAGTTACTTTTGTTTTTATGTCATTTTGGGATTTCACAGCTTTCTCAAAACGAGATTCGTTTACCAATGTTTTCATATTATGCTTATTTATTACTGATCCTGGTTGTTTTGATCTATTTGGTATTCTGATGTTTTGATTGACACTCGTCATTTGATTATTAAAGCCATCAATTAATCTAACTGCTCCCTTTACAGTTTCACGATGTTGCACAATTCCTTTGGAAGTCTCCTTACCCTTCACAATTATGTTCCCTTCTTTTCTCTCGCTTACTCTGTTTTTATCACACTTTGTCAATTCCACTGTTCCCCTTTTACACACCCTCGCTCTCGGCAATCTCTTTCCCACGTCCTTTTCATTCAATCTTCCTCCCCCAGACAATCTCCTTCACTGTTGAACTGTTCTTCACTTGCATCACAATACTGTTTAAGAAGTGGGTAACAGTCACCGTTGGTAAGAGATGAGGAGGAGGAGCTGTTGGTGGCTGTTGCCTGTCCAGTCCCATCCTCAACTGGAAAAAAAAAAAAAAAAATACAATTAGAACATGATAAAAAAATGTGCCAATAAAATATAAAAACTTGAATCATTACATGAAAGTATCAGTATACAATGATAATGGGACTATAATAAATATATAATTAATAGGAGTTTGCATGCGGAAAATAACTATTACAACAAAGTACATGAAAATATAATGAAAAATAATAAGTCAAATAAATAGAAATATGAAAAGACTGCAACGAAAGGAGCATACTGTACTGTAGTGCAAGAGACAATCATTATAACAATCTGAGGGAGCATACTGTACTGTAGTGCAAGAGACAATCATTATAACAATCTGAGGGAGCATACTGTACTGTAGTGCAAGAGACAATCATTATAACAATCTGAGGGAGCATACTGTACTGTAGTGCAAGAGACAATCATTATAACAATCTGAGGGAGCATACTGTACTGTAGTGCAAGAGACAATCATTATAACAATCTGAGGGAGCATACTGTACTGTAGTGCAAGAGACAATCATTATAACAATCTAACTACAATATACACTGAGGCATTCCCTCAAACTACAATATACACTACAAACTACAATATACACTACAAACTACAATATACACTGAGGCATAGTATTAAGTAAGGGGATGGAGGCTGTTTTGTAGGTGTATTAATTAACGTACAGGTATTCATATATTATATACCGGTATTATCATCGCTATACCTCCCTCAAACTACAATATACACTGAGGCATAGTATTAAGTAAGGGGATGGAGGCTGTTTTGTAGGTGTATTACGTTATGTACGTACAGGTATTCATATATTATATACCGGTATTTTCATCGCTATACCTCCCTCAAACTTAGAAAAAACCCCCCTAGACTCCCCCTCAAGATAAATTTGTACATTTTTCGGTAGAAAAAATTTCCGCGGAAGAAGGCCGGTTCCTCTTATAATTACAGGCTCGCTATCGCTCGCCAGGAAAAAACGACACCTAAATGTGACGATAGGTCTTAAAATTGACAACAAAATGGAGTTAAAGGTGTTAACATCACCAAACTATAGTCAAACAGATCTTAACAGGCGGTCCTACCCGCGGTTACTCCCTTTACATTGGTGCCACATGTATAATCCCTAACAACGAATATATATTATTTTCGGTATTAAGTACCTTAAGTCGGTTTGAAATGCTCAGGCTATTTCTACAGGTACAAAAAAGCTTTATTGTTTTTATAATTAATTCGGTTATTAGTAAATTCAATGGACATTGTATACAGCTTGCCAACATGGCTACCGCGACGTTGTCAGACGTCGGCCAAAAAAACTCATCACAAATTTCACGTGATGGCGAGCTGCCAGGCGCGCGAAATTTATACTCTCATTTCATTTCATTCCTGACTTTGACACCATCCACAATGGAAGCCGCTCCAAATCGCCCCACCACTTGCATAGTCAGACAAAACAGAGGGGAAACCTCTTAACAAAAAATGCGCCGAAACTTTGTGATATTTTCTCAATATATATATATATAAATATATATATATATATATATATATATATATATGAGAGAGAGAGAGAGCGAGAGCGCCAAAAAAGCGGGGGGGGGGGGGGGGGGGAATAAAGTGGATGCAAGTGTGGTGTGGTGTATGCGGGGTGGGGGGGGGGGGAGTAGTAGAGTGGTGTGGTGTGGTGGGGTGTGGGGGTGAGGTGTGTAGGGTGAGTGAGAGAGAGATAAATAGTAATATAATTTATTATAGCAATAATAATCTATGCATTCATGTGGGCTACACAGTCTTACACATACAGTATATAGAGAGAGAGCCGATCTCCCTACATTGACCTTGAACGGGGGGGGGGGGGGGGGAGGTAGCGAGAGTAATTTGGAAAGGTTGTCGTACGGAAAGGGTCAAGTGGACAGGTGGCACCAGTGTAAGGGTATGTGACCGCGCCCATAACCGCCTGTTTGGGTCTGTAGGCCGAACGTCTTAAAATGTCAAAACTAATGGGGATAAGCACGAGGGAGAAAGGGGTGTAAAAAACGGCCTATCTCCCCTTAATCTAATATATTTATGTCGGAGTTGTCTTGCCACTGGACTGGTAATCCAATGGACCCGGGTTCGAATCCCAATATGTCAATGGGAAGATATTATTGGGATGGAATTTGTGCTGTACGGTACCTAGTATCAGTGCATTACCACAGCACACCTAAATGCCATAAAAAATACCCTCATTGTTCCCTGATTAAAATAGCATTGTATGAATATTCCCATATTCAAAAATATGCTACAGGGGGGCAATGCCTAGTGAGTTAATTGCTCAATAGGTGGCGTTCTGTGAGTGAGGGTCCGAGCCTGGGAGATGAGACTGTGAAGCGCAGAGGCGAGGCGGCTTCAGAGATGGAGTTGCTTCGAACCGTGAAGCTTCGCATGTCTCACTCACTAGACTGGAGCAAGACCTCACGGGCCTCACCGTGTTCAGCGGTAGAGTGTAAAGGCTATCAGCCTATGCCCGAGAGGGAGTAGTTGGAATACAGAAAAAAAAGCATCTCCCAATGAAATCATGCGATCCTTATCATAACACAGTTATATTTATACCAGTGTGAGAAACTATGATGAAATTACCTGGTATTGGAGGAAAAAAAAAAAAAAAAAAAACACACACATATACATTATACAAACACCTATACACACACACACACACATATATATACACACATGCACAAACGCACATATACACACACACACACACACACACACACACACACACACACACACACACACACATACACACACCCATCACAGTTTTTGGTGGCTTTGAAGGGCAAGTCGGACACACCATAGCAATAATTCATAATATTTTTCACCAACCCACCAATAAATTTACAAATAAAGCTAATTAATGCAATTAATGAAAGTGATGAATAGAAGCGGTACTCCAAAGACTGAACCTAGGATACTCACAACCAAACTCCGCACACTAAGCATTACGCATTAAGTCCTAACAATATTATTTAACGCCTTAAGAGCGGACGCGTAAGGAATTTCTACTACCTGCCAAGCGGGGGGGGGGGGGGGGTTTACCCTAAATGGCCTAGTTTCCATGCTCTTTTTCATGCATAAACAAGAGCCAAAGTGTAGTACAATTATGTATCCCTGAAAGGGCGTTTATTCAGCTTTCCAATGACACCAGAACCATCCTCCTACGACCACGCGTTCTCTTGAAACGATCGTGCAACACGAAGGAAATATCCCTAAAATACGGTAATTTCTTGACATAATAGACTGTGGAGTGAGGGTGGATGTATGTGGAATAAACGTCAGTAGGCCCGCGCAAGCCGTGGCGAGCGGTCAGACACGGATCTACGCTCCTCCCATCGCTCGTCTCTCTCTCTCAGAGCCAATATTGCGCCAAAATTGCACACAGACTTAAGTCGGGCCCCGCCACATAGTCCTTTCTTCTCCATACGGACTTAAGTCGGGCCCCGCCAAACAAGGGTTAAGAGGCAATAATCGGCATACTTGTCGTACTAAAGTCTGCTTATTTTCAGGTAATGGTAAATTGCAATGTTCTGACCTTAATTCCTCAGCTATTGCGATGATTTATATCAAAGTTGTTAATTAATGCAGAGACACAGTTGCATATTTTCCCATTAGGCTAAGTATTCAGACATTAGTCGCTGCAGGATTCAAATTTCCGCCAGCTTAAAAATTAAATAAATAAATAAATAAATACAAAAATGAGAGAAAGAGAGAGAAGGGGGGGGGGGGGGGAGGGGGGGGGGAGAGAGAGAGAGAGAGTAAAAAAGAAGCAGACTATCATATTATTGAGATATTGAGATCAATCGTTCTCGTACAACCATCTTTCACAGCAGCTCGGTATTAATGTCATTCCATCAGGCAACCATAGTATATTTATAATGACAACATGGTAACTATAAAGATGACAAAATGGTAACTAGAATGATGACGACATGGTTACTAGAATTATGACAAAATAGTACCGGTAACTAGAATGATGAAAATATTGTAACTAAATTGATGACGACATGGTTACTAGAATTATAACAAAATAGTACCTGTAACTAGAATGATGAAAATATTGTAACTAAATTGATGACGAAATGGTTACTAGAATTATCAAATTAAAGAGAGCGACTGGGTTGAGATAATTAACCCCTTCAGTGCCTGTGACCTATTTGTCACCTTTTTTAACACTATCATATCAGACGATTTTATTCAGCTTAGGGAGAACGTCTACCAATTAAAAGACTACAGACTACCGTATCTCTATGTCTAAGTCTATGTCTTCGTAGCGCAATGGATAAATGCACTGAATTTCGGTGTGAGCATCCTAGGTTGGAATCCCTGGACTGCCACATGTATTTGTTGATTTCATTAATTGAGTTTAGGAGTAAAGTCGGTTGGTGGAGGTAACATAATAATTAATCCTTTTACCTACCACATATCCTTCCTAAACTGCATAACATCGTCTAAGTATAGTTACAATAATATAAATAAAGACATCGCCGGTACAGAAAGGGGTTAATTGTGCTTTGAAAACAATAGCCTAAAGTTTTCTTCTTCTTTTGGCTGTTCTTAGGGGTCGCCACAGCGGATCACTATGAAAACAATAGCCTACCGGTACTGTACTGTGTTCAAAACACTTGGTCCATTTTCGTAAATTAATTTCAAAGTTTGGTACGGTATGCATTTACAGAATGCAATTAATGTGACTTGTTATTTTTGGAAAATAATTCCGAAACTACCACTAATTTTTTCATGGTTTTCATTTTCGGTTTTAGGTAATTTTCATCATAATAGAGTAGTTGAAATTAGTTACAATCCCCGGAAAAAGTGTTTTCCCCATTAACCAACGGTCTTAAAACACTCAAGATGTATGTTATTTTCAGAGTAAAAACACAACCATTTTTTGCCTTGGGATACAGGATGGGTTGGGGGCAGGGTTGAATCAAATACTGATTTTTTAGAGGTCGAATACAAATACTTGTGACATTATGATGCAAAAATACAAATACAGTCTGAGCGTCGACGGAAAAATGGTGCGGAATTTAAATTCAAAACAAGCGGGAAAAGATGCACAACATATTCAGAATGCTCAACGTTACTGCTTGCAGATAACAATAGCAGTAATAAATATATCAAAATTACAACAATAAAACAAATTCAGGTGTTTTCGGCCTAACAAATCGTCTGTAAGTAACAATACAATTTTTTTTCCTTCGTTTATGGAAGAGGCAAAAGGCAGTAGCCTAACTAACAAGTGTCCAAATACAAATACAAAATACTTTTTCTTCTGGGTGCCAAAATAGAATTACAAATACAAATACATTGAAAATGTATTTCAATACAATTCAAATACAATTGGGGGGGGGGGGGGCGAATCCCCCCCCCCCCCTTTACTTATTGAAATTAGCATCTATTTTGCCAGTAAGGAGCTAAATAAGAGTTTTACTATCATCAATAGAGATAGGCTAATTATAGAGTTTTTCTGTTGTTTACAGTACTTTATATAGTGCACTTAAAATGTTTGTTTCCGGTGGTTGAAACACTGTATATATATACAGTATATGATCTTTGCAACATCCTTATACTATAATAATCTTCAAATATTGAGAAATTAGTGATAGTTTCGGTAATAAGTATCTCATTTTCCTTTACAACATAACTATATAAAAATTATTTACTTAGCAGAATACAAACAATGTAATCCCCCCCCCCCCATCCTCCATAAAACCCCCCGAATGATCATATCATTGATGGGTCTGCGGTTACCTGTTAAACACATTAGACTTAATAAGACGTCTTGCCATGTTCATGTCCAGTATAGCCCAGGGTCCAGAGAATATTATCTGGACCTTGGTATAGCCTATTGGTAGACTACCCAAATTGTACGCAATGGTCCAAATAGTACCCGAATTATGAAACAATTCTATCTATCTATCTATCTATATGCTCAGGCCCAATCCCCATTTTGGGGGTAGCCGACTCAAGACAGAGCAAGAACAGGAAAACACAAAAACAATATAAAACAAAAAATAAACACAGATAAAAAACACAAACTCTCACACATCCAGGTCACCCAGCAGAAGACCCAGAGACCAGGGTTACCAAGATCGCTCCAGCACTCCCCCGGCCCCTGACCACCCGGAGAGGTTCCGATCTCGGCAGGCAGACATGCAGCGGAGCCAAAGCCACAAGCCCTCCCACCACACTTCCAGGCACACCCTTCATATTAATCGTCTCCCCGGGCCAGGCGCCTGATGGACTATTATCTAGTCCAACTTGCGCCCGACCCCTTCCTCCAAATGACCACGTGTTCACTCAACTATTCACAAACATTCTCCATTCACTCCTGTCCACCACCACTTCCCCTGCCTGATCTATAGTCATTCCTCTATCATCCAAAGCCTTTCTTACACAGTCTCTCCATCTCAATGGGGGTCTTCCTGCCCTTCTATCTCCCCTTGTACCTGACTCACATATTCTCTTTGTAAGCCTTTCATCTCCCATTCGTTCGACATGACCATACCAGCTCAGCACCCTTCTGTCCACTCTGGCTGACAAATGTTCTTGCTGCCCCACTCTCCTACGTATCTCTTCATTCCTCAATCTGTCTCTACGAGTAACTCCACACATACTCCTCAAGCAGCTCATCTCCATCACATCCAGCCCTCTTTTCTCCTTTTTCTTCGGAGCCCATGTCTCAGCCCCATACATCACTGTTGGCACAACAATTCCTTGATACAGTGCACTTTTTACTTTCACTCCGAGATTTCTCGTCTTCCACATACTTCCCATTGCTCCGAAAACCTTCCTTCCTTCACACACTCTCTGTTTTACCTCCACTTCCATACCTCCACTCCTGCTTATCGTTCCTCCTAGGTATTTAAAACACTCTACTTGTTCCAATATTTCCCCATCCAGCCTCACATCTAGATTCACCCTATGCTCTCCCCTATTACACACCATTACTTTACTTTTATTGACGTTCACCTTCAGTTTCCTCCTTCCACAAACCACACCAAACTCTTTGACTACCCGCTGCAGTTTCTCATCAGAATCCGCCACCAATGCTGTGTCATCAGCGAACAGCAACTGATTCAACTCCCAATCTCTACCATTCTTTCCTACTAAACTCAATCCTCTTCCCATAGTTCTCCTTTTCACCTCCCTCACCACACCATCCATAAACATATTAAACAGCCATGGTGACATTACACAACCCTGTCGTAAACCTACCTTTACCTCAAACCATTCACTCAGCTCACCATTTCCTACTCTCACACATGCTCTGCTCCCTTCATAAAAACTCTTAACTGCTCTTCCCCTCCTAAAACCGCACTGTTCTTCTCCTATTGCAACTTCCGTACACTTTATTATGCTCTCTATCAACACCCTGCCATACAGCTTTCCAACCACTGACAATAAACTAATACCTCTATAACTTGAACACTCCTGCCGATCTCCCTTCCCCTTGTACAACGGCACAATACATGCACTCTTCCAGTCTATTGGTACCATTGACACAGCAAAGCACACATTGAAACACTGTGTGTTCAATTGAAACACATTGAAACAATTACCCTCACAAAATTAGTAAAATTTATTACTAAATTTGGTATCAACATTAACTTAAGATATTAATATAGCACTACCATTTTTTTCTTTTTGTGGGTATGTTCATCGATTTCGCGTACGGTACTAATTGTCCGCGCATTCATTAGTTATCAGGGGTTGGGAAAATAATTAATAAATTTGGCCATAATGTCACCAGAATAGGAGGCTACGTTAATACAAGTCCTAAGCTCTCGACGTTTTCATTAGGACTACAAATATTGTGCTAAGTGCGATAAAGAGCTTCCCGACACCTGGACCGAGGACTAATTGGCGTGAGGAGGAAGAAATGGTCTTCCCGACACCTGGACCGAGGACTAATTGGCGTGAGGAGGAAGAAAATGGTCTTCCCGACACCTGGACCGAGGACTAATTGGCGTGAGGAGGAAGAAAATGGTAGTTTATGGCGATGTTGATTACGAGGCTATATTATCTGCCTTCCTGTATCCACCTGTTTATGTTTATCATCTATTTCTATGACAACTCACTCTCTTTTGTCTGTATGATAACGTCATTCATTTGTGTACGTAATCCTACACACACACACACACACACACACATATATATATATATATATATATATATATATATATATATATATATATATATATATATATATATATATATATATATATATATATTATATATATATATATTATAAGAACATAAGAACATAAGAAAATGGGAGTCTGCAGAAAGCCGATTGGCCTAAGCAAGGCAGATCCCTATCCCACACAACCCCAATTACAAAGCCCAATTATAGGCTCAACACTCTAATACCCTGAGGATCATCTTACCAAACCGGTTAGAGATTAACGCAGGATTACGGGGGTCTGCAGAGCGCTGATTGGCCCAACCCGGCTGATCCCCCTTCACACCCAACCCTTCTCGTCCATATGCTTATCCAATTTTTTCTTAAAGCTCCCTATCGTTCTTGATCCCACTATATCACTTGGTAGCCTATTCCACCCATCTACAACTCTGTTACCAAACCAATATTTGCCTATATCTTTTCTGAAACGAAATTTATCTAATTTGAAACCATTGGTACGAGTTCTTTCGCTATCACTGAGCTTTAGTACATTTGTCATGTCCCCTTTGTTAATCCCACTAACCCACTTGAACACCTCTATCATATCCCCTCTAACTCTGCGTCTCTCTAACGAATGTAAACCTAATTTCTTCAACCTTTCTTCATACGGAAAATTTCTAATATTATGGATCATTTTTGTCATTCTACGCTGAATTCTCTCCAATGAATCTATGTCCATTCTGTAATAAGGACACCAAAATTGGACAGCATAATCCATATGGGGTCTCACTAATGACAAGTAAAGTTTTAAGATAACATCAGCAGTTCTGTTACTCACACTCCTAGAGATGAACCCGAGAATCCTGTTTGCCTTATTACGAACGCTTATACACTGTTTTCTAGGCTTCAAATCATTGCTAACAAACACACCTAGATCTTTCTCGCAGTCTGAATTTTCTAATTCTAAATTAGCTAGTTTATATTTAACATTTGTTTGCATCTTCCCTATCTTTAATACCTTGCATTTGTCAATGTTAAACTTCATCTGCCAATTTACTGACCATTCATGTAAGGTATCTAGATCCCTTTGGAGGCACTCTATATCGCTATCTGAATCAATTGATCTCCCCATTTTAGTATCGTCTGCGAATTTACTTATCCTACTAGTTAGGTCATTTATGTATATAAGAAACAACAGGGGACCTAATACCGATCCCTGGGGGACACCACTTTTGACTGCTCCCCACTCTGACTTGGTACCATTTATGCTGACTCTCTGTTTCCTACCAATTAGCCATGACCTAATCCATCCCAACAACGACCCTCCTATTCCATGTGCCTCAACCTTTCTCATCAATCTCTCATGAGGGACTCTGTCGAAAGCTTTACTGAAATCTAAATATATAATATCATATGACTTGTCACTATCTACTGCTTCATATACCTCTGAGAAAAAGCTAAGCAAATTAGTAAGGCACGAACGTCCCTGAGTGAATCCATGCTGAGAAGAATTTATTAAGTTAAATTTTACTAAGTGGCTTCTAATTTTCCTAGCAATAATAGACTCTAGCAACTTTCCTATGATTGATGTGAGACTAATGGGACGGTAATTGGATGCTATCGATTTATCACCTTTTTTGAAGATCGGAACTACATTTGCAAGCTTCCAAGCTTCTGGAACTAAACCTGTTTCTAATGACTTGTTAAATATAAATGCTAATGGACTACTTAACTCATCTCTGCATTCTTTTAATACTCTAGCATATACCTCGTCAGGACCAGGCGATTTTTGAGGTTTCAGTCTGTCAATTTCCTTAAGCACATCATTTCTACTTATACTAACTGTACTTAACATATTTTCTATACTATCACTATATACCATATTGACTTCTGGAATCTGTGCCAAATTTTCATTAGTGAAAACGGAAAGAAACTGACTATTTAATGTACTGCACATTTCTAAATCATTTTCTGTTATTTCTCCTATTGAAGTTTTTAGGGGGCCTATTACATCTCTAACTTTAGATTTATATAGTTGGTAGAAAGCTTTAGGGTTATTTTTTGAGTCGCTGGCTATCCTTATTTCATAATTTCTTTTTGCTTTCCTGATTTCCTTTTTGACCTGTCTTGATAGAGTCTGATAGTATATATGTAAATGATTTTCACCTTTCTTTATTTTTCGATATATTCCTTTCTTTTTTCCTATAAGATCTATTAGCTTATTAGTCATCCATTTTGGTTGGTTCTGCGTCGATCTAAATCTTCTTTTAGGGATATATTTATTTTGAGCATTGTGGAGTGAAGCAATAAACTGGTTATATGTAGGTGGCAAGTTTAACTCTGGCATATCCTGACTTAATCGCTTAACAATAGGGTCCACCCTTAAGTCTCTTCTTAGCCCACCATAATCGGCTTTTCTGAAATCTGGGATAAGTGTCGTATTCTCTTTAGCATTCCCTGTCCATTGTATATTAAAATAAATAGATTTATGATCGCTATTTCCTAGGTGGTCACCAATCTCTACATTATTTATCATATGTTCATTGTTACTGAAAACTAAATCAAGAATATTAATACCTCTAGTCGGCGTATCTATGAATTGAAATAAAAAACTATCTTGTACTACCTCAATAAACTCTACTGAATCGGAGTCGCCTATTTGGTGCTGCCAATCAATGTTCGGAAAATTAAAATCCCCCATAATGCACACATTGCTAAACCTTGATGCTATTTTAATTTCCTCCCATAACGATTTTCCGCCATTTCTACTCATATTAGGCGGTCTATATATAACTCCAATAACTATGGTCTCACTACCTTCGTTAACCTCTACCCAAACACTTTCATTATCATTATTTAGTCTAATACCTGATTTAATACAGCTTTTTAATGTACTCCTGACAAACACTGCTATACCCCCGCCCCTCCTACTTGTTCGGTCATATTTAAACAAACTATATCCTGGAATATCAAATTCTGCTAAAAAATGCCTAGATTCTGTATTAATCCACGTTTCAGTTAGCGCTATTATGTCTATATTTTCTGTGCTAACGAGTGCTCTAAGTTCGCTCATTTTGTTACATAAACTCCTACAATTTGTATAATATACCCTCAACCTATTACTTTTATTTGCAACTAATTTTCTATTGTGTTTAGCTAACTTATTATTTCCTGTTGAACTACTAGCTCTAGACGGAAATTCTACTCTATCAGTATTCTCATCTTTACTATCAGTTACATGTGTAGTGTTATCGATACTACTATTACACATCACTATATCCGCACTATCTTGACTGATTATTTCTATTTTACTCACTGGTTTGTCACATGAAGTACCTGCTCCATATGGAGACAGTATTTTACTTACACACCCAGGTTTTTTAAACGAAACCCCGCAACAATCTTGTCGAGTGAGCTGGCCAAGGTCGAAACTCCTAGTCGAGAGAGATGTACTCCATCCTGGGCATACAGTTCATCCTTACCATAAAAGAGGGACCAGTTATCCAGGAATGGAATAGTATTTGCCTTACAATACTTCTCCAGCCGGCTATTTACACCAATAGCCCTGGAGGACCATTCCTTCCTTACCCCTCTTCTAGGCAGGATACTGTTTACCACAGGAACTCCACCTTTTTCCTTGATCCTCTCCAACATTTCCTGATACTTGGAGAGCAACTCCTCAGTCCTGCATCTCCATATGTCGTTGCTCCCTGCGTTGAGGAAGATGATGGGGTCCTCCCCACTCACTTCCATGACAGCATCTATCTTCTCAGCCACCCTCCCGACTCCGGCACCAGGCACGCAGACAACTTTACCAACCTGAGTGTTTGTTGCCCTGCCAAGGTATCTAACCAATGAATCACCGACAATGAAAACAGACTTAGCTTTTTCCTTTTGTCGGCGTGTAGCAGCAGTTGTTGCAGCAACAGCAGCAGACTTCCCCCCCTCCCCTCTCACTGCCTCGATGATCGCCACTTCATCGCCATCACTCTCATCAGCCAAGGTGCTGAAGTTGTTGTGGGTCTTGACTGGCTGCCTTTTCAGCTTGCAGGCCGTTGCACTAGTTGACACCACTTTCCAAGGGGCTTCACGATCCCTGGGAACACTTCCGGTAGCCTCACACTTCTTCTCCGCCATAGCTAGTCTCAAGGCCAAATTTTCATCTTTGAGACACTGAATCTCCTGCTCCACACTCTCCAGTCTCTCTTGCAAAGCAAGACAAAGCTGGAGAGTATGGGAGGAGACAGCAGACTCATCAACAACAGCCATCACTATGAAAGTTCACTAGGACCTCACTAAGGGTAAACAGGTTCACTAGCGGTCACTGGGGACGTCCGCACAGGTCAGGGGTCAGAGAGCGAGAAATTTAGGAGCAGCATCTTCAATTTTGATCTCTACCAAGAGTTACATAATGCAATAATAATATAATACCAGCAATAACAATAAAATACACAAAAACCCGCACATTTTTTGTTAGTACGATACTCCTGCTAAGATGCTGTCTGCAAGGCCACAGCAGGTAGACCGGATGCTGGTTCTGTTTATATCAGCAGACTTGAATTTTAGTTTTAGTTTTTATTACTATTATTTTTCAAACTGACCTTGGTGCAGATCATGAGTGTGATTACATGTGTGCATCCGTTTATCTATTTATTTAGTAGTGACAGTAACACTCAGTGCCTCCTAAAAAAAAAACACATAATAAATAAAATAAGCGCTTACACAATAGGCCTACCGAAAGAGTGGAGTACCGTAACCCATCCTACTTATAGTATGGTTTATTTGTGGGTGGCCATCAAAGTTTTGAGAGTTTCTAACTCTATTTACTATGTTTAAACATTATTTTATGGCGTCCATCGACGACGAATTTATCTTCGCACCTCCGTTTTCTGTCGACCCATTTCCTTACGATCCGTGGTCTCGTGTGCGTTTTTAATTATCCTGCAGTGTTTTTAGTATTTTGACATGTTCTACATCATTTGTAAAACCAGCGGGGTTCTGGGCGCGGCAGCCCCAAGGTAAGGTTGTCTGGCCAGGTTAATGACAATATTGTCGTCAGAAGTGCTGCTGTCATGTGACACACGTCCGCCGCCAGTGCAGCTTCGCCAACTGGCGGCGGACGTGTGTCACATGACACCAGCACTTCTGACGACAATATTGTCATTAACTTAACCTGACAACCTTACCTAACCTTGGGGCTGCCGCCCCCAGACCCCCGCTGCTGTCCGCGCATCAGTAGTAGGGCTTCCTGAAAAAGGTAGGCTAAGTTGCAAAAAATAGAAAAGAAAGAAAATCAGTTCTCCAAGGAAAATAAAGAAACCGCGCACGTGACCAAATCTCGTGCAGTAGCGTCATCGGACGTCTGGGATATAATTATAATGTATTGTTAAAAATAGTAAATAGTGTTAAAATCTACTTATTTTATTAAACACAAATTAACCTTAACCTTACTTAAAGTAGGATGGCTTAGGCCTACTCTTTCGGTATTGTGGAAGACCTTCTTTTAATAAGCGGGGAGTGTTAATGTCCCTATTACCAGTTAGATAGCCTCAGATAGAACAGTGGTTTAAACCTCCTTGCAGGTTTAAACCGGAGATTGAAACTCAATCCAGGACTATCTGTATTCAGAATAAAATTCTGAGACGCTTATCCAGTCAATCCGCGGATTACTCGATCCGAGGTTTAAACAAGCATCAGGGTAGGTTTGACGTTAGATCGAAGTTATAAAAATCTCAAATTACTCATGATAGCTCACACAAAAACCGGCACTGAGTATTTGCAGTCTTTGGAGGCATTCTAAGCAAGGATATATTTACTAATGGATGACAAGTGTAAGAATGCAGCTGAGGCAGTCAGTCCGAGGTTTAAACCAGCGGGAGGCTTGACAGTCGATCGATCGAAGGCTTCTACTCGCCACTAAAGATTCATATTATTATTTCCAACAAACACAAACTGGCAGTAAACCGATTCCATTACATTAAAAAAAGGCAACCGTTTTTACATTACGTTGGAAATTGTTTAAGCATACTAAAAATTAAATACCGGTAATAGGTGCCAAGCGAACGAAGCACTGCCGTAGCCTAAACACTGATCTAGTTGAGCTTAGAAATTATTCGATAATAGTTGTAGGCCTAAATGTCTTGATAATCTGAGATGCATATAAGCTGAATAATATAAATATTATAATTCAATGTCCGCCAACATTTATTATGTATGATACAAATGTATTAGTTTACCATAGAACCAATAGTATTTGTCCATTACATGTCGCGCAGCAAATATAATTATTTACTGTATCCATGCAGTGTTATTCATCCTTAGTACGAATTAAAAGATATAGCTTATATTAATAAGGAATCACAAATGAACCATTATTTTCAAATGCATTTAACAAGTAGGATAAGAGTAAGAGATATTAGTTGTCTTTTCAATAGTCTAGGACTCTAAGTCCTGGTGAGTTGTAATGCTGTGTAGTTATTTATCTTATATATAACAATTGTCCATTTGAGTGAGTATTAACAGCGCTGAGCATACTAGGTAGATACAGTACCAGTAACTTAAGTATAAGCTTGGCCTTATGTACCTAATGTAGCCTACAGTATTTGGTTTAGCGTTTTAGTCGGCATTATCACTATAAAGGTTATTAATTCACTAGATTATAAGTGGAACCAAGGATTTATAAGTACCGGTAGTTATGCATTAATACATGAGCCCATATCAATATGTTGAACTGTAGGCTATCTAACTACAATGAGAGTGCCTTCTTTTTATGATTAGCTTAGTTTATATAAATTCATAATTTAGTAATATGGTTGCCATGCAATTGATTTGAATAAATGGAGCAGTTAATATTCGTACATGTAGAAATCCAGGAACAATTATTTGTTGATAATTGATTAGACCTACAAAATAATAATAAGTTGCAGTTTACCGCAGTACTAATGAAGTTCGGCAAAGCACGATTGATTGCCATTTTCCTCTTTATACCTGTCAATATCCTATTGTATTTTTCATGACACACACATAGGCTACGTAGGCTATATACTAGTATAATATACAGGTATATTATGTCCGATATATTATGTCATCAGCTATATGCTCAGATACATATTTAAACTTTGGAAACTCTCAGAAGTTTGAAGTAACGGCAGTAGCCTAAATAGGAGGAACGTAGCGACGTGTCAGTAGTAGGCTACACCTACAGTATGTTATGGCCTTGGCCTTGCTCGGGGCCTTGGGGCTGTTCGGCCAGGCAGCTTGGGGAACAACAACCTACAGTATACCCGGTACCGTACCATCTCAAATGGTATATAGGCTACTTATTAGCTTAATGTGTACTTTCTCGATAACACAACTCATTTTATTATATCTTGTATTTTGTGAATTGGTAATTACAAACTATATAATTCACCTGAACAAAACCAAAAGATGAAAATAGGGACATTAATATAGATAAAATGGCTAATTCGTGAGCTTATTGGCTATCTCTACATTCTGTACGGAACTGTGATTAGCTGTTGCAAACCTTTGACTTAAACAGAGTATTATGCCGTGGATATCTCGATTTTAAGCTTCTGAATACGGATAAAACTTAGTGTACGATCAAGGATCGAGTAATCCCAATCCCAGGTTTAAACCTGCGGGCCCATTTCATTTGGGCGAAAAATGTGATTTGCTACTCTATAATTTGGGCGCCAGTTCACCATGTCATTTGGGCGACTACATATAAGTAATTCTGTGAAATGCTAACCATCATTTGGGCGAAATCAGAATAAGGCAACAACAGCGTAAATGCTATAGAACTGTCTGTCAAGGATGGCTGATAATTTAGAGTAGTTTGGCTGAGTAGTGGGAGCCGTAGGAACACACTGATTAGAACCACAGGATCGAACACAATGGCAATGAGAATTGAGAGCTCTGTGGGAAAGCCCGATCGTGGCCATGGCCTTCCTCAGGGACTCGGGGCTGTTCGGCCAGGCAGCTTAGGGAACAACAACAACACAAGGGCGAGATGATGAAACGAGGCTTAGGGTTCATAGTATATCATTGTGTGAGACTGATCCCCTAGACTCCTAGAGAGAGACGTTCATTCCACGAACAGGACCATGGAAGGCACCATTTCAGAAGCCAATAGAAAACAAAAATAATTATAATAATATTCGATGGATTCTAGTTTCGAGTTTATAAAATACTGCAAAATAGGGTCAATATTTACGAGTCGCACCACAGCTGGGATCTCATTTCTAATGGTAGTTTTGGGTTCCTATCATGCTATGCTTCATTGCTAGCCTATATACTTTTTATCCACGGGATTTTTTATTTTTTTTTGTTTTTGCATTAACCTAACCAAAAATCCTAACCTAACCTAACCTAAATGTATTTGGGGGCTATTAGGTTAGGTTAGGTTAGGTTTTTTGGTTAGGTTAATGCTAAAAAAAAAAAAAAAAAAAAAAAATCCCGCGGATAAAAAGTATATAGCAATGAAGCATAGAATGATAGGAACCCAAAACTACCATTAGAAATGAAATCCCAGCTGTGGTGCGACTAGTAAATATTGACCCAAAATAGTGATACTGCATGGAAGACTGGAGGTGTACAAGCAACAAAACCAGATGTAAAGCGCGAATCAAGACTGATGACAGTGGAAAAACAACCATCAAAGCTATGACTGAGCATATCCATCAGTGATATTAAGAAAATTGAAGCGCAACAACTTACAGTGCAAGTTAAAAGATGCGCAGAGTCTGGTATAAGCGCCAAACCTTTAAAAGTTATTAGAAAATAACTAACGAATGATAGTGAAAGCCAACTTGAACCAAAAGACCTGAGAAACGTTTCCCTTGCACCGTACAGAGAGCGCAGACAAAAAATCCCCATCCTGCCCAAGAGTCGTCATGAAGTTCATGTGTATCTTTCCGCAAATAAAGTGAAAAGTATGAACATTTTGTGCTTGTAAATCAGGAGCAGAACGGTATAGCCATATTTTCCACCTAGATGATTCTCGCCCAAGTCAAGTGTCGAGTACGTCAAAATGGAGCTTAACTTTTCGCCCAAATGAAGAGATAACTGGCGCCTAATCGCCCAAATGAAATGCGCCCAAACCTGCACCGAACCGAGGTTTAAACCTCTGAGTCAGAGTGGAAGGTATGATAGGAAAGGTGGAGTGAGGGAGGGGGTTGAAAGGAGTGCGGCGTTGCCAAAATACGATTTTACAGAGACCTTTGAGAACAGAATTGTCCGGTAAACTATACCTATACCTGCTAACACTGTTAGCATAGGCTAAGTTAAGTTAACCAAATCTGTAAGACGATGCGGCAAGGTCACAGGATTCACAAGTCACTAATATTGCTTGATAGTCACCGTGAAAGAAAGAGAGAGAGAGAGAGAGAGAGAGAGAGAGAGAGAGAGAGAGAGAGAGAGAGAGAGAGAGAGAGAGAGAGAGAGAGAGAGAGAGAGAGAGAGAGAGAGAGAGAGAGAGAGAGAGAGAGAGAGGGGGGGGGGGGGGAGAGAAAGAGAGGGGGCAGGAGGTGTGTGAGCAGGGAGAGTTGACGTGGTAAAGGAAGAAACCAACGATGTCGGGCTTCGGGCTATCTGTGACCGCGGACTATCAGATACGAGAAAACACAGGCAGTAGTGGTCAAGATGTTTATAGTACATGGATCGATAATAGCTAGAAAGAAAGGTAGACAAAACACAAAGGGGGTTATGGAAAACGAGAAAGGGAAGAGTGGTGAAGATGAAGGGCCAGGGGAGTGTGGGAGCAGCAGGTGTGGGGGGGGGGGGGAATGGGGGAGTGAAAAGTGGGAGGGGCTAGAGTCAGGTGCGACCAATCACATCTCTGCATTACCGTCAGCTGAATAATGACTTAATTCAACGTACTAATGCACACAGTCATACAGTTTTGGTGAAATGCAGTGAATAAATATGTTAGTTAATAGTCACTGTATAAACCAGGCAACACAAGTATGTACGTACAGTATTTATACAGGTTGAATGCCGCACTAAAGTGCTTCCCAGACAGCAAAGCCAAAAACCAAGCTTCTGCCTCCCACCTTGCAATTACAATTATTAACACCTACAGAAACTTACCTAGAGTCTCTCACAGTTTCACAGAATAGCGGCGAACACGTAAACTTAACCATGATCACGTAGTATGTATATAATCCGGCTATATACGAGATTTTAATACGAGCCACACTCCCCACAAACTCACCCCGCTCGTCTTGGGGGAAAACTGAGGTGGCACGTGTGTTGAAACTTGAAAGCAGACAGGGTGTCGGTGAGGCGCTCGGGAGAGATGATAAGTTGCCAGGATTTTATTTATATATATTTAACTTTATTTCACATTTACTACCTAATTAATTCCTTACTAATGCAACAATATATGTAATATACGTAATGTTTATAGTTGAATTACTCTAGAACTATGACTACACTATGGTTTAAGTGAGAATGCTTGCCCTTGCTATTTGTAGATGATTGAGATCCGTAATGCGCTGCTCTGCGGTTGTCAACAGTTACATTTTCAGGACCAGTAAGAATGTCATATATTCGCCGAGGAATTACTACACGTTTTGTAACTCTTGGCTTCATGTTATGTTGCTTGTCACCCATATAAATAATACCCAAGGGTGTGAAATATGCAGGTAAATATGTAACAAACCGCTAATTAGCACCATCAAACCTGAGCTAAGACCATGCTCAAGACGGAGGAGAGGGTGGAGGGGGAAACGTGTTGTTGTGGAGGAGAGACAAAGGGATGGGGAAGAGATGAGGAGGAAGGGGGGGGGGGGGAGAGAGAGAGAGAATAAATGGAGATGGGAGGGGGTTAGGAGAGAGGATGTGGGGGTGGAAGGACCTTGTATGGAAAGAAGGCAGGTTGGTGGAAGCATAACTCTATAGTCTGTTCACTTTAACCAGACATCTGGGGTTTAATATATGTCTAATTAAAGCTGCTGGTTAGGTGATACAACCTCGTGGAAATAGGTAAATCCATGGTTTAATTACACTATCTAGAAGGTAGACTCTCACGCAGGTCTGTTAAAAAGCCCTGCCGAAATTTGAAACCGTCCCACTCCTCCCCCACATCTGATAGCTGCGTGACGTCATTTGGGGAGATTTTTAAACACATCGTAATGTTTATAATGACAAGCATTCTTATTTTTGATAGGGGCTATCACACTTGCCAATATTTCCGTGGTTTCTCGTCTATTTTCCGTGGTCTTGCCGACAATCCACACTACCCAAGCAAGTTGGGAGACCGTCGTCTAACCACGGAAACTTTCGGAGCATCAGCAACTTATTTGGCGTAGTGTATGATGATGCAATGCAATATAGCATACCTTGGCATACTATTGGATGATATAATTGGTATATAGAACTATTAAAAACATATGTATATAACATATGCTAGTTACCTGCAAAGTGTAGGCTATGCCTTACGTGTGACTGCATAGGGTACCGTACATAATTACATATGAACCTTCCATTTTCCTACAGTATATAATTTTTGACGTCTAACTTTCATATTTTCAAGCACATTTCCTTGTTATTTCAAGGTCATGTCACACAAGGACTTTCATTACTAACTATAATATAGTTCATACGAGCTTGCTTGCTCAAATCAACTCTAATATTGTCAGGAGAATGTCTCATACAAGTAGCTCATGTCTCATATTAATCTAAGCTTACATTAAAGTGGCATAAACAGTTGGTATCGATTGGTAATAAAGAGCGTACCGTAATAAATCATTGGAAAACAAACATAGCCTACCCCAGATGTACGCTCAATGTAATGCGTAAAGCACGGCCTGTAATTGGCTAATGCTGGGGTCAGCCTCGTGAGCCCGGGTCAGTCAGCCTTCACTCTCGCTTACTTCTTGGGTTTATCCTTTCTATAGTTCGCTTGTATTTACTTTATGATATATACATTATTATTGTTTCCTGTGATATTTAATAGCTCTTTAGATTCGGATAGCACTGTAATTTATTAAGTAATCATTCAAATTGTTTAAACATATCTAGTTTAAGAAACATAAGAACATAAGAAAATGGGAGTCTGCAGAAAGCCGATTGGCCTACACAAGACAGATCCCTGTCACACCCAACACTAATTATAAGCCCAGCTTAAAAACACCATTATAACCATTTTTCTTTTAGGACTTACCTCACCGAAACGGTCAGAGGTCAGAAAAACGGGGATCTGCAGATCCCCACACCTGTCAGATCACCCTCACACCCAACCCATCTCGTCCATATGCCTATCTAATTCTATCTTAAAGCTCCCTATCGTTCTTGATCCCACTATAGCACTTGGTAGCCTATTCCACCTATCTACAACTCTGTTACCAAACCAATATTTGCCTATATCTTTCTTGAAACGAAATTTATCTAATTTGAAACCATTTGTACGAGTTCTTTCGCTATCACTGAGCTTTAGTACATTTTTCATGTCCCCTTTATTAATCCCACTAACCCACTTGAATACCTCTATCATGTCCCCTCTAACTCTGCGTCTCTCTAACGAATGTAAGCCTAATTTCTTCAACCTTTCTTTATACGGAAGATTTCTAATATTATGGATAATTTTTGTCATTCTACGTTGTACTCTCTCCAATGAATCTATGTCCATTCTGTAATAAGGACACCAAAATTGAACATCATAATCCATATGGGGTCTCACTAATGACAAGTAAAGTTTTAAGATAACATCAGCAGTTCTGTTACTCACACTCCTAGAGATGAACCCGATAATCCTGTTTGCCTTGTTTCGAACGCTTATACACTGTTTTCTAGGCTTCAAATCATTTCTAACAAACACACCTAGATCTTTCTCACAATTCGAGTTTTCTAATTCCATATTAGCTAGTTTATATTTAACATTTGTATGCATCTTCCCTATCTTTAATACCTTGCATTTGTCAATGTTAAACTTCATCTGCCAATTTACTGACCATTCGTGTAAGGTATCTAGATCCCTTTGGAGGCACTCTATATCTCTATCTGAATCAATTGTTCTCCCCATTTTGGTATCGTCTGCAAATTTACTTATCCTACTAGTTATACCTAAATCAAGGTCATTTATGTATATAACAAACAACAGAGGACCTAATACAGATCCCTGGTGGACACCACTTTTGACTGCTCCCCATTCTGACTTGGTACCATTTATGCTGACTCTCTGCTTCCTACCAATTAGCCATGACCTAATCCATCCCAACAACGCCCGACCTATTCCATGCGCCTCAACCTTTCTCGTCAATCTCTCATGGGGGACTCTGTCGAAAGCTTTACTGAAAACTAAATATATTATATCATATGACTTGTCATTATCTACTGCTTCATGTAACTCTGAGAAAAAACTAAGCAAATTAGTAAGGCAAGAACGTCCCTGAGTGAATCCATGCTGAGAAGAATGTATTAAATTAAATGTATCTAAGTGGTTTCTAATTTTACTAGCAATAATTGACTCTAGTAGCTTTCCTATGATTGATGTAAGACTAATGGGACGGTAATTGGATGCTATTGATTTGTCACCTTTTTTGAAGATCGGAACTACGTTTGCAAGCTTTCAAGCTACTGGAACTATACCTGTCTCTAATGACTTGTTAAATAGAAATGTTAATGGGTAACTTAACTCATCCCTACATTCTTTTAATACTCTAGCATATACCTCATCAGGACCAGGCGATTTATGAGGTTTCAGTCTGTCAATTTCCTTAAGCACATCATTTCTACTTATAGTAACCGTACTTAACCTATTTTCTATACTATCGCTATATACCTTACGGACTTCTGGAAACTGTGCCAAATTTTCATTAGTGAAAACGGAAAGAAATTGACCATTTAATGTACTGCACATTTCTAAATCATTTTCTGTCATTTCTCCTATCGAAGTTTTAAGGGGACTTAAATGAATAAATAAGGAATAATACAGATAATAATTAAATTATCAGGGTACTGATAAACTAGCCAATCCTGAGCTTGCTGCTGCTTCCACTGACTTTCATTTTACCGACATGGGCTACTTGGATTCATGTCGCTTGTTTTAAGTAATAGCGAGCAATATAGTCATACTTACCATGGTTTGTATATATGCTCAACTTTATCATAGGGATTGTGATATAGTAATAGCATGACGGGAAGCTAAAGCGGCCGAATTAAGACCAATCAATTTGGAAGTGAGAACAAAAGTGTAGGCTACGTGAGATAGTGCTATTAAAATCTGTGTTACTAGCAACTCTATTCCACCCCTTAAACCAAACTTATACCCGGTACTTCGTTACTACATCTACCGCATGCTCAGTGGTTTTAATACTCAGTCAAATGGACAAATATATATAGTATAAATAGCTCAACTGAAATACGTTGTAACCATTAACTACAAGTATGTAGGCGAAAACAGTAGCCTAACCAATGTGACTCGTTATATAAACTATGCATCATTACAACCTACTAGGCTATTACAAAGACAACTCATGTCTCAAATAACTCTTATCCTATTTGTTAAATGCATTTGAAAATAATGGTTCACTTGTGATTCCTTATATATTATAAGCTATGTATTTTAATTCGTTCAAAGGATTAACATTGTGCATGAATACAGTAAATATTTATATTTGCTGTGCAACATGTAATGGACTAATAATATTGGTTCTATGGTAACTTAATACATGTGTATCGTATCTAATAAATGTTGGGGACATTTAAATATAATATTTGTATTATTCAGCTTAGAAAGCATCTCAGGTTATCAAGACATTAACAACTATTATTGAATAACTACATCAGTGGTTAGGCTATGGCAGTGCTTCGTTCGTTTGGCACCTATTATATAGTATGATTCGACCATTTCCAACTTAATGGAAAAGCTGTTGCATTTTTTTACAATATAATGGAATCGGTTTAATGTCAGTTTGTGTTAGTTGGAAATAATAATAGGATATTTTATTGGCGAGTAGATCCCTTCGATCGATCGTCTGTCAAGCCTCCCGCTGGTTTAAACCTCGGATTGACTGTCTGAGCTGCATGCTTACACTTGTCATTACTTATTTATATAAATCCTTGCTTAGAATGCCTCCAAAGACTGCAAATAATCAGTGCCAGTCTTTGTTATTTTATATTATGGGTTCCTTATGGATTAGTGTAAGCAATCATGAGTAATTTAAGGTTTTTATAACTTCGATCTAGAGTCAAACCTACCCTCTCGCTGGTTTAAACCTCGGATCGACCACCTCCATGGCTCGAACTTTCATAACTGGTCAAAAATATCGCAATCCAGCCACTATGCCAAACCTTAACATCTCAGGAACAGTCAAGTGGTATAATGTCAAACGTGGCTACTACGGATTCATAACAAGAGCTGACAACAATATAGATAGATATATTTGCACACCATAAGTCTATATAAAAATACAACCCCAAGTATTTTCCATCACTAGGGGAAGGCGAGACAGTGATCTTCAATGTTAAACCTGGAAGGAAAGGACCAGAAGCCCATCAAATTACTGGTCCTGGAGCCTGGAGGGGTTTCAGTGAAAGGATCACATCTTGCTCGACAAAAACGCTGGGAGAAAACACACAAGACCCAAAACCACAAGGAAACTGACACTATGGTCAAAATATACGCTCGTGTTCAAGCTGCCACAGCTATTGCCGGCCATAACAAAGTTCACCTCTGTCAGATCATTCCCAAACTACTCCAGCACAACGGCTTGCCATCAATCTCCATCCCTCCAGAAGTCTTGGAATCTAGAAGAACGCGGCAGAAACCAAGGAGACGAGAACACCAACCCAACATCATTGAAGAAGACAACTACTCCATCAACTTAGAAGATGGTGAAGAGGAGGACAACGCCGAAGAAGACAATGATGAATACGAAGAAGACGATGAAGATGAGGAAGTGGAAGACGCAGAAGATGAAGAAGAAGAACAAGATCATCCAGACCAACCTCCTGTAACTACACCTTCCCCAACTCCTCCTGTCCTGACTCCTCAATCTACAAACAGGCGTCTGACTACACGTTTCGCCAAAGATCTCTTTAGACTGTCACCAACAAAATTTAAAAGAAAAAATCTGCCAAATACCCAGAAGACACAGACTGGGCACTAACAAAAGAAGGAAGAGACACGCTAAAACATCAGTTGCCTCCAAACTACTTAGAAAAGTACAACATTAAAGCATGAATACAAGTTTTTAAAAATGAGTAGACAAACAAAATAAAGTAATAAACATCCCTCAACAACAGCAAGGTGGACGGCCCACTAACTGTTCTCTTCCACTGTATTTCATCTTTCCTACTTTCTCTTCCCCTCACCCACTCTGAGGTGCCTCTCAGCCCCCCCCCCCCCCCAATCCCCTAACCCTAAAAAAAAAAAAAAAAAAAAAAAAAAAAACGGATCGAGTAATCCGCGGATTGACTGGATAAGCGGCTCAGGATTTCATTCTGAATACCGATAGTCCTGGATTGAGTTTCAAGCTCGGGTTTAAACCAGCGAGGAGGTTTAAACCACTGTTCTGAATTCGTGCCTAGGGGTGTGAGGGGACTTGCTAGCGGTGGGTTGGTAGGTGGTGACGTGGGATGTAGGAGGGGTGAGAATGTTAATATGTACGAGTGTGTATGGATGGAAGAGTGTGTGTTCAAGAGTGTAATGGTGTAAGTGTGTGTGTGTGTGTGTGTGTTAAAATACCTGTGACACTATTTCAATTTATCACATTTAAAACTAGTGACACTCGGTAGAGCGCATACCTTCACCTACGCTGCTTTTGCATCACCAAATATACTTTAAGGGGGGGGGGGGGGGATGGTTCACTTTTTGGGGTATTTTTGCATGTATTCATTAGTTGTCTAGTTTCCTCCTAGACCAATTAAAAAAAAACCATTCATTAGATCCCCCTTCTAGACAATGTGCCGGTTCTTCTAACATTACAGGCTCACTATCGTTCGCCAGAGACAAAATCGACACCTAAATAGCACGACAGGTCTAAATATTGACGAAGAAATGGGGCAAAAGGTCTTAAAAACGACTAACTAATGGGGCAAACATCTTAACATCCGAAAACTAATGGGGCTAAACATGAGGGAGAAAGTGGTCCAGAAAACCGGCCCATGTCCCCTTAATGCACAATGACACCTTCGCTTTCTAAATTGAATAATGTTTTCCTTCCTTGGCACGTAGGCCCTATGCTATCTGTCCACCAAATGTCGTGACAATCGGTTCATAACTTTGTGAGATATTTTATTTACAGACAGAATCTCTCTCGCTATTCTATCGCTACTATAATAATCAGTGTTCCTCAGAGTTTTCCCAGTGTATACCACCTCCTTTACGTACGGCACGTGGTACCCGTCTTGCAACTCAATCCCACCCCTACTCTGTGCAACTCTCCAACCCAAGAGTTAAACGTTACTCTCAAACTTTCTTCTACTCAACAGGTGAGCTCTGGAACTCTCTCCCAGAATCAGTCTTTCCCTCTTCCTATGATTTAAATTGCTTCAAACTCCGTGTGTCCAGGCATTTTGGCTCAAACGTCCCTTGATTTTGGCCCTGTCACTCTTTCAACTATGGGGGAGGCACTCGCTATAGGCAGTTCTGCCTTTTGCCTCCCTCAATCACATAGAAAATAAAAATACCGGTACTAAACTATATAGGCCTATACGGTATACCATTTATTGAAAATAAATGTATATAAACAAATCAATCCAGATAGTAATAATTGCATAAATAAAAACATATGGGGTCCAGGAATTATTATGAGTGGGCTAGAAACTATGGTATCCGAGTGTACTTTAACCCTTTGAATACCAGCGACGTGTGATGTATTTCATTCTACCTATATTTACACCACATTTTTCAGCTTAAAAAGGATTTGTGGTATAGTTAACCCCTTCTGTACCGCAACGTATATTTACATTTGTTCTGGCTACTATTAGACGATTTTATTGAAAGGCTTCGAACTATCTCACTTAACCCTTTTTGCGACCACACATCCTTCTCTAGCTGCATAAAATCGCGACTGTACCGGTACCTACATCAACTAGAGGGACACTCGGTAGATCGCATAGCCTACCTCCGCCTCCGCTGGTCTTTGGATCTGGGTTTCGGAATATGATCGGGATCGCCTCTTACATTGAACCAAGACCAATAGTACTATTGGTCTTGCATTGAACCACAACTTCCTTGGCGGATATCCTAACTGCGGCCACCCCCAAGAAAATAAAAAATAATCATAAAATAGAATTAAATAAAAAATAAAAAATAAAAATAGGAAAAGTGGGGATTGGGCCTGAGCATATAGATAGGTTCATAACTTTGTGAGATAGGCTATCTGGTTTACAACGGTTCCATGTCAGTTGAACCAGTGCCACTTTAACCAGTGCTAACTCAACCAGTGAACATTTTAACCAGTAACCTAACCTAACCTACTGGTTAAAATGGTCACTGGTTGAAATGGTCACTGATTGAAGTGGCCACTGGTTGAGTTAGCACTGGTTAAAGTGGCACTGGTTCAACTGACCTGTCACCGGTTTACAACAGACAATGGAACGGAAGAGAAAACAAAACATATGGGGTGTGTTTTACCGAGTACCGGTCATGACAACGCTTCAGGTATGTATTCTTCAATTCACAAACACTCATAGAATACCGGTAGTGAATTATTGTCAATAATCTTCACATTATAATTACCAGTAGGCTATGTGACGAAGGCTACTCATGTATTTTAAAATAAATATATAGCCTACTCTTATATTTTTAACAACAAACGAAATATGTTCATAGAGAAATATTTCCATATTCGGGTGTGCAGCCTAGAGTTTGAGATAACTGTATATATATATTAGACCTACTGGCGCGGGTATGCATATGTGAGCTTGTATGTATGAGTGAGAATATTTACTGTATGTGTGCTTCAATGTGTGCGCGCGCAATTTGTATGTATGTGTACAGTATATAATAGTACTGTATCTAGACTTACTAGTGCGAGTGGCCAGGTACGTACATATGTGAACATGTACAGTGCCAATACTGTAAATAGGAGTGAGAATATACAGTATATGTAATGTGTGTGTGTGTGTGTGTGTGTGTGTGTGTGTGATCTGAGTGTATGTATGTGTGTGTGTGTGTGTGTGTGTGTGTGTGTGTGTGTGTGTGCGCGTGTGTGTGTGTGTGTGTGTGCGCGTGTGTGTATGTATGTATGTATGTGTGTGTGTGTGTGTGTGTGTGTGCGACCTGCGTGTGTGATTTAAGTAAGTGTGTGTGTGTGTGTACATACGTGTGAATAGCCTACACCTAACTTGCCTTAAGATGGAAGTGACTGACGAGAGTAGCCAAGCGTGTAAAGAGAAGTGTGTGTAGAACATGGCTGTGAGAGAGAGAGAGAGAGAGAGAGAGAGAGAGAGAGAGAGAGAGAGAGAGAGAGAGAGAGAGAGAGAGAGAGAGAGAGAGAGAGAGAGAGAGAGAGAGAGAGAGAGAGAGAGAGAGAATAGAATGAGTTGAGTTGAGAGACTTATTACAGATGGAGGGGGCTATACGAGTGTTGGGGTATATTAAGTGGTTTTAGGGTCAAATTGGGTTTTTGGTCACGTACCGTATGGTGTTTGTATTATAATACTTTTTCTCATCAGTTCCTTCATTGATTAGTGTGTTTTAAGGTGTTTTTTCCTATGCAAATTCATTTTTACCCATTATTTTGCAATATGAAAACATGCCCCCTAAAATTATATTTGTCACTATACCCTAACCTAACAACCTAACCTAACCTGGGGGCTGCTGCCCCCAGACCCCTGCTGGGTTAGCATTGATATAGAAAATGACAAAATACTAAAAATACGGTAAAAAAGAGAAAAATATTAGTTCTCAGCTGATCCAAGATGGCCGCCATTTTTCCTTCCACCCTTATTTAACCCTCAAAGTCTAAGGAAAAATAATTTAATCTGCAGCGGTAAAGACATATATTGTGGTGACTAATACTCTATGACAAAGCTATAGTACACATTTAGAACATTATATCCCATACGTGACCGAAATTCCAATTTGTCCGGTTCTAGATAACAGGATGTAGTGCTGGGTGTGTGTGTGTATATATATATGTGTGTTTGAGAGACTTATTACAGATGGAGGGGCTATACGGGTGTTGGGGTGTAATGTAGGGGTATTTAGATAACAGGATGTAGTGGTGGGTGTGTGGGTGTATATATGTGTGTTTGAGACTTATTACAGATGGAGGGGCTATACGGGTGTTGGGGTGTAATGTAGGGGTATTTAGATAACAGGATGTAGTGGTGGGTGTGTGGGTGTATATATATGTGTGTTTGAGACTTATTACAGATGGAGGGGCTATACGGGTGTTGGGGTGTAATGTAGGGGTATTTAGATAACAGGATGTAGTGGTGGGTGTGTGGGTGTATATATGTGTGTTTGAGACTTATTACAGATGGAGGGGCTATACGGGTGTTGGGGTGTAATGTAGGGGTATTTAGATAACAGGATGTAGTGGTGGGTGTGTGGGTGTATATGTGTGTTTGAGACTTATTACAGATGGAGGGGCTATACGGGTGTTGGGGTGTAATGTAGGGGTATTTAGATAACAGGATGTAGTGGTGGGTGTGTGGGTGTATATATATGTGTGTTTGAGACTTATTACAGATGGAGGGGCTATACGGGTGTTGGGGTGTAATGTAGGGGTATTTAGATAACAGGATGTAGTGGTGGGTGTGTGGGTGTATATATATGTGTGTTTGAGACTTATTACAGATGGAGGGGCTATACGGGTGTTGGGGTGTAATGTAGGGGTATTTAGATAACAGGATGTAGTGGTGGGTGTGTGTGTTTGGTGGTACATGATGAGTTATATGTGTGTGTGTGAGTGTGTGTGTGTGTGTGTGTATATATGTGTGTTTGAGACACTTATTACAGATGGAGTGTTGCGGTGTAATGTAGGGTTTTTTAGATAAGTGGTGTGTGTGTGTGTGGTGCACTGGTGGTACATGATGAGTTATATGTGTGTGTGTGATGAGTTAAGTGGGTGTGTGTAAGAGAGAGAATGGGATGAGTTGAGACTTATTACAGATACAGGAGGTTATGCGGGTGTTGGAGTGTAATATAAGGTTTGATAAATCTACAGTTATACTACCCCTATTTTGTCGCTATTCTGTTGGTACTAATAGGTTAATATTATTAATATTAGACTTAGTACCGGTATGGTTTCATGATGCGCGGAAATGTATATTTGACTTGAAATAGATACATTGAAGTTTTTTTTTTTTTTTTTTTTTTTTTTTTCTATGTGATTGAGGGAGGCAAAAGGCATAACTGCCTATAGCGAGTGCCTCCCCCATAGTTGAAAGAGTGACAGGGCCAAAATCAAGGGACGTTCGAGCCAAAATGCCTGGACACACGGAGTTTGAAGCAATTTAAGTCATAGGAAGAGGGAAAGACTGATTCTGGGAGAGAGTTCCAGAGCTCAGATATTGAGTAGAAGAAAGTTTGAGAGTAACGTTTCACTCTTGGGTTGGAGAGTTGCACAGAGTAGGGGTGGGATTGAGTTGCAAGACGGGTACCACGTGCCCTACGTAAAGGAGGTGGTATGCACTGGGATAGCTCTGAGGAACACTGATTATTATAGTAGCGATAGAATAGCGAGAGAGATGCAACATTGCGGCGGAGAGAGAGAGATTGCAGAGAGTTGGTGAGTGGACGGGAGTTAATGATACGAAAGGCCTTCCTTTCAACTTTGTCTAGGAGAGCGGTGTGAGAGGAACCTCCCCACACATGTGAACAATACTCAATACAAGGGCGCACTATGCCCCTGTACAGAGCAAGAAGCTGTGCAGGGGAAAAGAACCCCCTAAGGCGGTTGAGCACACCCAGCTTCTGGGAGGCTGCCTTAGCAAACCTTAGGCAAAGTGAAGTTTGTTTACCTGGGTGTACAGTCGGTTGGGCCGCGGCGTACTTTTTGTTTTTGCCCACTTCTGTCAATATATATGATGATGACAAAAAGTCATGGGGTAAACGCGTTTTTTTTTTTTTTTCAGAGGCTTTTAATTACTTCCAAACATTATATATTGATGCAAATTAACACAGAAAACTATAAATCCATTGGAAAATTAGTGACATTAATATAAACAAATTCATGGTTTTTTTCAGTTTCCGAGTCTGCTGAACCATCCAAAAAACACGCTAAAAGGCGTGTTTTGAAGGGGGGAGGTGCGGGGGGGGGGGGGGAGGAGTGGTAGTATAACTGTAGATTTACCTAGGCTTTTAGATAAGAGGAGGTAGTAGTAGTGGTGGATGTATGTGTGGTGGTACATGATGAGTTAAATATGTGTGAGAGAGAGAGAGAGAGAGAGAGAGTGAGAGTGAGTGAGAGAGAATAAGAGAGTGTGTGTATGGCGGTACATGATGAGTTAAATAAATGTGTGTGTGTGTGTGTGTGTGTGTGTGTGTGTGTGTGTGTGTGTGTGTGTGTGTGTGTGTGTGAGAGAAGAGTAGAGCCACTAACTTCACCTCCCCTGGATATACCGACCGTCTTGAAATAATTACTCCACAGCATGAGAGAGAGAGAGAGAGTGCGTGTGTATGAATGTATGTGTGTATGTATGAATGTATGTATGTGTGCATATATAAAGGAGTACAAAGGAAATCAAGCAACAACAGGTCTAGTGACCCTTCTAGGCTGCTTGTCCTCCAAAACACTGAGGATCAAGTGTCAAGGATGAGTGATCATATGTGGGGTATGGACGTTTCGTCACCAAAATTCCGACCCGTTTCGTCACCACTATGTTTATTAGTCCAAAAGGCATTATTAGTAACTTGATTCGAAACTCATAAACCACTCCAATGTATATTCTCGCCCAGGATGTCACTAAAGTACGAAAGATAGCGGAATGTAGCGAAATATACTGAAATATATCGTTCCATTTCGCTTCATGTCACTCCATTCCGAAACGGAACGAATGACACATTCTCGTCTCGTTTTTTGCGCTTGGCGGGAACGTTTAATTTTTCTTTGTCTCGCAATTTGTGATTTTTCAAAATGTATCATCATAAGTAGTTGTAATATTAAATACTCATGTTATGGATGTGACACAGAACTCCGTCCTAAACAACAGGCGCTCTCGTCTGGGACATCAATACAGAATATAGAAACATTACCAGACACCTTAAGGAAAGTGGAACTTTTCTCTGGCATTGCCCTGATTGTCCCGATATAATGCTATATAACAGTACTGATGATGATATATTTTTTACACCAACCAACTTCACTTCTAAACTTAATTAATGAAATCAACAAATACAGCAATTAACCAACACTTTAAATGTCCCAGCAATGGATTTAGATGTCAATGACACCATTGACGACCTAACTACCACCAATTGACAACTTGCGAGTTTCAGGCTATAAGGAAGTTGGAGCTGTATACATCGATGGTAAATAGAAATGCAATAATTATGTAGGTTTCTAATGGCTAAAGAGTAGTTGAATTGGGTTTTATGTATTTATAAATGTACTACAACCGTATTTTAACAGGTAATTTTGTTGGTGTCCTTATTACAGAATGGACATAGATTCATTGGAGAGAGTTCAGCGTAGAATGACAAAAATTATCCATAATATTAGAAATCTTCCGTATGAAGAAAGGTTGAAGAAATTAGGGTTACATTCGTTAGAGAGACGCAGAGTTAGAGGGGATATGATAGAGGTGTTCAAGTGGGTTAGTGGGATTAACAAAGGGGACATGACAAATGTACTAAAGCTCAGTGATAGCGAAAGAACTCTTACCAATGGTTTCAAATTAGATAAATTTCGTTTCAGAAAAGATATAGGCAAATATTGGTTTGGTAACAGAGTTGTAGATGGGTGGAATGGACTACCAAGTGCTATAGTGGGATTAAAAACGGTAGGGAGCTTTAAGATAAAATTGGATAAGCTATTATGGACGAGAAGGGTTGGGTGTGAAGGGGGATCAGCAGGGTTGGGCCAATCAGCGCTCTGCAGACCACCGTAATCCTGCGTTAATCTCTAACCGTTTTGGTAAGATGATCCTCAAGGTATTAAGAGTGTTGAGCCTATAATTGGGCTTTGTAATTGGGGTTGTGTGGGACAGGGATCTGCCTTGCTTAGGCCAATCGGCTTTCTACACACTCCCATTTTCATATGTTCTTATGTAATAACAATAGGCCTAACTTGCTTCAATTGTGCCGCCTCTCCACATCTTTCCCCGTAGAACTAGGGCAGCTGAGAGCGTCCATGAATTTACACTTTCTCCTCCACAATGCAGAACTTCTGCTTATCAAAATTCATTTATCCCTAGAACTACTACTCTTTGGAATTCACTTCCCTCGAATTGCTTTCCACAAACTTACAATCTACAAATGTTTAAATCCAGTTGTTACAAACATTTTATGAATGGAGGATGCCTTTAGGCACATGACCTTTTTGTTTTATCTGTGTTTTTCCTTCCTCCGTTCATTGTCTCTTAAAAAAAAAAAAAAAAAAAAAATCTAGAGTTCCAACTTCCTTATAGAACGAAACTCGCAAGTGGTCTATTCAGATGTCCCAGTGGATGTCCCTGTTAGGACTGTGTTTCCTGATGTACCGGTACATGTGCACGGGTGTACATTCCACTGGTGCCAAGCTGTATAGGCTATAAAAAAAAGTTCAAGAAATGTAATTGACAACTACCTATCGTATTATATATATAATAATATAAGACAACGTTTTGACAAAATATTATGTTCTTATGTTTTAACAAAACCATATCAGATAAATATCTACAGTCCCATACAATTAGGCAACGAACCATTAATGGCGGGTGCCCAACCCCGAAAGGGGTTGAAATAGGGGAACTATTCCCCCCCCCCCCCACCCCAAGGCGACTTTCTAGGGCCTTTCCTAGCTGATGCCGAGAGGATTGGGTTCTAGTCATGTGGTGATGGGCTGGTCTATCAAAGTGAGAACTGAGCGATCTCTGCCATACCCATAGCTTACTCTGACTGTTCCCTTTACTTATATATTTTCTAGATCTTGAGTGACGGCGTCTCTTCCGTGGATTGACCTCCCAATCTACCAAGATTGGAAGCCAAAGCGTCACATTTTTCCCTTGCCCCTCAACTTTCTCTTCATAATTGCTGAGGGGCACAGGGCCCTGGGTGGGGCTTTGGTTTCCCAGGCGTTTCTGCACCCTCCTCACCTCCCCGCCATGGAGTGGCTTCGGTCACCCAGGCTTTATTGTGGTCGGCAGGGAGGGTTCTGTGGGGGCGCTCGGTTATGGCCTTGGCCGTGCTCGGGGCCTTGGGGCTGTTCGGCCAGGCAGCTTGGGGAACAACAACAACAACGAACCATTAAGTTTTCACCACAAATTATAACCATTAATACTTAAATCAAGGTCCAGTGGCCTTGAAATGGTAGTGGCTAATTATGGTGACGAAACGTTCGAGATCGCGGTGACGAAACGGGTCTAAAGCAGGCGTCACACCATGCCGATTTGAGCCACGACTGACCACGACCTTGAGTCTCAAGGTCGTGGAAGACTCAAGGTCGTGGTCAGGAGTGCCGACCTTCGGCGGAGAGCTTAAGGATTTGGGGGGGTGAGTTTTGGACGGGACGCAGTATGGATGGCCATGCCGCCTGACGGCGCCTGACATCGACCTGACGGGGTAGAGCGGCGCCCATGCAGGACTGAAGGTGAGACCTAGGTCGACGCTGGAGTGCCGATCTGCAGCGTAACGCGTTGACGAACGGCGGCGACAGGAGGTAGGGCGGCGTCAATATGCATTACTGTGCCGATGAACGGCGACCCCTTTAGTATGGACGCTGATTATTAACGGATTATTTCAGTTAATTCTGTTATTTTATTATTATTATTAATTTAATTATGTATTGAATGTTGTTATTTTTCATTTTTTCTGTAATTAATATACCTAATCTTATATTTTGATGGTTATTGATAATATATTTATTATTTAATTATTTAACCCGCTGAGTGCCAGGGACGTATATATACGTCCTAGGGTGTTGTCACGCCCAGTGCCATGGAAGTTTAAATGTACCGGTACCTTACCCTTTTGGCTACCCAACACAAAAATCCCAAATCCCTCCTCCCACCCACTCGCTGACTGTCGGTCCCGTCAGAAGGAATAAAAACGTTCAGAATCGCGAGCCTCACCCAACTACGCAAAAATGGTTTTGATCATCGGCGTAGTTTTCAAGATGTGGAATTTTAAGTGGAATTCGAGGTTTTTTCAATATTGCCGGAAAAAAACCCACGTGCAAAAGCAAAACCTTCTATAACATTTGCGGAGCATTAGTAGTGGAGTCCATAATTATGCCAAAGCCCAAAAATTTCCTATGAGTGGGAGAGACGGTATTTAGGCGTCAAATTTTTCGGGAAATCGGCTGCCACGGACCTGTTTGGCCGCCATGCCGAATGTTTAGCATATCAAAAGTTGCCCAATACAAAAACGCACCTCTTGTGAAAGTTTGATCCCGATCCAAAAAGCAGTTCTGGAGTTATTGCGTCAAGACCAAGATAATTTGGATGAATAACCAGGTTTAATGATTACAATAGGGGTTCCCCGTAGGAGTCGAACCCCTAATAATAATAATAATAATAATAATAATAATAATAATAATAATAATAATAATAATAATAATAATCTTCTACCCTTCTCTGCCATAAGTCGGGCATGGTAGTAGAGCAGTAGGTTGTCCTGTATGGGAGAATTATAATGTAAAACTTGCAAAATTAACAAACCAAAACAGACGAACACAGTAAAAAGACAACACAACTAATCAAAGTCGCTATGTGGAAACAACGCTTAAGTGAAATAATAATTTATAAATAAAAGAACACAATCCACCACATAGGGTGTACATTACTACATGAGCAAGTTAATCTGTTTCCCATGAAAACTAATCCCCACACATAACACACCATCGTCATGTTCAAGGATAAGTAATGTTTTTAAGAAGATGGACCCAATATTCGCCTATACAAATTGGAAACAAAAGATTATAAAAAAGGAAGTAGGGGAAACTTACATACTCTCTCTCACTCTCTCTCTCTGTATGTGAGGGGAGGAGAGAGAGGATTATCTGAGGGAACCAACCAGATCACAGCACCTGGTCAAAGACGGATCCCTTCCTATTACTATCATCCACTGAGAGAGAGAGAGAGAGAGAGAGAGAGAGAGAGAGAGAGAGAGAGAGAGAGAGAGAGAGAGAGAGAGAGAGAGAGAGAGAGAGAGAGAGAGAGAGAGAGAGAGAGAGAGAGAGAGAGAGAGAGAGAGAGAGAGAGAGAGAGAGAGAGAGAGAGAGAGAGAGAGAGAGAGAGAGAGAGAGAGAGAGAGAGAGAGAGAGAGAGAGAGAGAGAGAGAGAGAGAGAGAGAGAGAAAGTGATAGAAAGAAAGTGATAGAAAGAAAGATAAAGAATGAAAGATAGAGCCAGACAGAGAGAGAAAAAGAGAGAGAGAGAGAGAGAGTAACAGAGAGAAAGAGAGAAGAGTTCGTCTTCAAGTTTTATATAATTAATTTGTACATTTGTCTTACCTTGAGAATCTCGTATTGCTGCATAGAACACGGTGCGCCTGGCGATGCTCGGGTGTTTTCTCTCCTTCTTTCCCCTTCCTCCCCCTCCTCCCCTCCTTCCTCCTCCCTCTGGTCAAGGTCACCCTCCTCCTCCCCTCCATCCTCTTCCCCCTCCTGTTGTTGTTGTTGTTGTTGTTGGTCTTCCAGGGGTGAGCGTGTGGTTAGAACTCCTCCCTCCTGTACCATCTGAGGGGGGGGGGGGTTAGTTATATATTTAATTGCTATTGTTATTATTATTTTTTCTCTCTCTCTCTCTCTCTCTCTCTCTCTCTCTCTCTCTCACACACCTTTTACATCGATTGACATCATGTTGCTAGGCAACGTCAAAACTGAATTTCAATTATTATAACATTGCGAATAAAACCGCCTCACACTTATTTCATGTGCAGATATCAACATCATCTTTCAAGAACTCGAGAATACTCAAATAATGGGTTCCCGGACATCTCAACCAGTGCCTTAAAACAACCAAGACCAACCAAACCAGTGCCAAAATAGAGTACTAACCTAAGCTAACCTAACCGTATTGGTTGATTTGGTACTGGTTGAGAGCTACTGGTTGAAATGGTCTACTGGTTGAGTTGTCCGGTCATCTCAAATAATATGTATGTCCATTTCTCAATTTCTTGTAAATCAAGAGGATAGTGTCTCGAATCCATGCAAATTATATGTGTTCTACCTATAAATTTCAACAACTTTCAACTCACTAAATATGACATTGTTTACATAATTTAGGGCAAGAAATGGGTAAGTGTATTTTTACCACTATTTTTCCTTTTTCATCCAACATGATAGATTTAGCCAATACAAAAATAAATACATAAAACATCCAACTGTATACAGCTCTCTTTCTCTCTCACAGTCACTCTCTCTCTCTCACACACACACTCTCTCTCTCTCTGCGATCCTAACATTCCCCCCATATACGTACGGTGGGTGGATCGTCCCTGGGTGGCTGATCCTCCTCCATGGGTGGGGGGGTGGCGGGCAGGGGGGTGTTGTCCCAAGTCACCGGCATCAATCCTGGGGGATAGGAGAAGTAGTGATTAGTAATAGTTAGTGGTTAGTGATGGTTGTGCGGCTATTTAAACCCATTGGCTGCGGGAGACGTTCTGGAACACTCTGGCAATTCAATGCAAGGTAATTTACAGGCTCTTAAAGCTTGTGGGGATGAGTGTAAGTGAGTGGGAGCGCGGGAGGCTCCCCTCCGTTCTCCAGCATGGCTGCTGGGGCACTGAGACTCGGGCCTCACATCTCGTTAGACAATGCAACACTGCCAAAGGCAAATGTAGCGCGACATTGCTCATAATTAGCGAATATTTTCCGATGTCTATGGGAGCGCTGCGGGTGAATCCCGCGCGTTACAAAACTCGTTCTGCCGTAATTTTGAAGCGATTTTCTTCTAGTTTTTGGCTGAGTACATTTAATTTCATTCAGACACTTGTTTAATCAATCAGGAGTGCCTGAATGAGCCCTAATATGGCGGAAACAGGCGGAAAGATACCCGCAGCGTAAGTGTTAAAGTGCACCAACTTGGGTTTATTATGTCAGCAGGGAGTTGGCATGCACAAGAGAAGATATGGACGAAAACCAGGAATCACAGTTCACAGGCTTTATTTACTTTCTAACCTCTGTAACTCAAAAAGGGCTAGAGCAAATGAGCTGTCAATTTCCACACCTATTCCCTAGCCACGTCTTCCGATTTGGTAGAAATATTAGCTCGATTACTCTAGTCTTTTTTTAGTTGCAGAGGTGAGAGGTTACGATTTCTGCCCCACCTAGACTGAACTGACTATAGTGATTTGAGGCCTTTGTGGCTCAGTGTAAAAAGATCTATAGCTGCTCTCATCCGGTTTTCTGGCCCACCTTCTCCCTCGTGTTTAGCCCCATTGGATTTTAGATTTTAAGACGTTCGGCCCATTAGTTTGACGATTTTAACAGCTTTCACCCCATTTCGTGTTCAATTGACAGACCTTTCGTGCCATTTAGGTGTCGTTTTTTTTTTCTATAGAAAAATGTACAAATTTATCTTGAAGGAGGGTCGTGGGCGGGTTTTATCTTAAGCTTGATGGAGGTCCAGGGAGGAAACTAATAAAATACTAAAAATATTCATAAATGAGCCAATAAATACGCCCATCCCGCCATCAGCGCTTTCGTCACATTTCAACACGGTATACTTCCAACGCAGGACATGTTGTATCGCGTTTAATATCGAATGGAAGTTGCCAAATCGTTGTTGCAAGAACGTATCCCAATGTTGCAACCCTGTATATTTGTTACTTCTCTTCAATCATCAGAGTCGTTTCACATGGCTTAAAGCTTACACTCTTATTCATAATTATATTTAACTTCCACCTCTTCTACTTCTAACATATTCCCTCCCAACCCCTAACCTGAAAAAGCGCGATAGGCCTCACAGAAGTATCTGTATAGCGAACGTGATAGGCCTCAAGGAATACAGCCCATGATAATATACCCCAAAAACGCCTCACGTGCACTCAAATGGAAGCAATATGTGATTAGGTAGTATAAACACTCTCCAGTACTTCCTTTCTGTCCCCTGTATGTGTCCTACCCCCCCCCCCACCCCTCCCTCTCCTTCCCCCTATTTCCCTCCTCCTCAATTATTGGCTATTATTCCTCTTATTTTTGTCATTCCTCCCTTTCCATGCACGATATATGGTGAGTAACCCTCTCTCCTCCCCTTCACATGAACGAGAGATAGCTAGAGCCTCAGTGTACCTCAAGCAGGCTCAGGAAGCAGATCTATGCCTCTCTCTCTCTCTCTCTCTCTCTTTCGCCTTCATTCACCACCTCTTGCCACAAATATAAGTTTTTCACTAGATATTTGCTGTTTACACATATTTTCTGGTCTTCACTGTTCATATGCTCATCATATAAGTAAAATAAACGCACATAGAAGAAATAATGCTTTACATGGTAAATATATCGAACTCTGTCAGAATCGAAGGTTAATTTTAGCTTACGCGGAATTTTTAAACACCTCAATTGCGCGCTCCTCCCTCCCGGCCATCTCCGCCATCACCAACACTCATTGAAGTCTCGTTCAACTTTTCCCTCTTCTTTCTCCATCTCTTTCCAACAATAATTCCTCTCCCTCCCAACCCTCACTAACCTTTCTCAACCAACCCCTTCTTCCAAACTTCCAACATCAGATCATCCTCTTCTCAACCGCCAATATCTCCCTCCTAACCATTTATTCAGCGTTCTATGACGGCACCTGCCCGGGATGTAACACAGCACCCCATAACATGTAACACATCGTAGAAGACTGTATTCCACACAGTCACTTACGCCAACAACAAAATCTACAGTCCTTGAGAGCTCTGTGGGAAAGCCCGATCGTGGCCATGGCCTTCCTTAAGCACCCGTCACACTATGCCGATTTAAGTGCCGATGATCCACGACTTAAGGGTTGTAACGAGGTCTTTGCATAAATCGCCGCGCATCGTGGGTGGGCGCCAACTCAAGGGAAAGGGCGGGAGAGGTCGTCACAGGCTTCAGGAAAAGTTTGACATGCACAACTCTCATAAGCTGAGTCGGCGGCAAGTGAGGTCAAGAAAATGGACGGGACGGGGACGGTAGGCGGGCGGCATTGGGCGGCGTCCAGTCAGCGCCATACGGTACAAGGGAGCCGACCTGTCTGCGTCAGACGCCGCTATAAGGTAACAACCTGCGGCGAGCGTACGCCGTCCCAAGGGCTCGGCAATATTTTTTGTGGCTACCCAACTGGAGTGGGACGCCGTCAGACGGCGACCAGCAAAATGTAGTCGGCGACCAGCAAAATGTAGTCGGCGTCCATGGTCGCCGCCTGATGGCGACCATGAGCAAAGACGAATGTTGAAGTTGTATTGAGTCGGCGCCCAGGCGGCGTCATAGGGGGAGGGCATACCGTGAGTCCGCGACGTGGCAATGTCGCACGGGACAACGTAACAGGAGGTATACTGAGGTGGGGGGCATCCTTGGTGTACCTTTATATGTACCTCCGACGGACCGGTTTGCGTCGGTCGGGGTCAAGCATGATGGAGTAGGCGTCCAGTGTGACAGGGTGGCCGTCCATCGCCGTAGTAATACCTATAGGCGCCGCTCGTCGGGAGCATTGTAACCGACCAGTTTGCGTGCTACGGCGCATGACGCCGCCCCGGCGGCGATATTTATCTCCCTTAGGTCTTGCATGGTCGCCGCTCGACCTCGTCCAGTTGCCGTCAGGCAGCGTGCCCGTCCATAGTGCCCGCTGTGGGCGTCCCGTCCCGCGATCACCCATGTTACTCGGCAGTGGTCTCCCCCTTGTATCGCCACTCCTTAAGTCGTGAAGCATCGGCACTTAATTCGGTATAGTGTGACGGTTACTTTAGGGACTCGGGGCTGTTCGGTCAGGCAGCTTAGGGAATGACAACAACAACAACCCTCTTTCTTGACTCTTACCTTTCCTGAAGCACTTGCGGGATCGGTCTATGTGGATCCTGGCTCCGGTGAAGCACGCAGCCCGGTGGAGTCCACAGTGGTTCAGGTACAAGCGGCCGTCACTGCCGCACACCAACTTCCGGTGCCGGGAACAGAAGGGTTGACACTCACACTGGGGCTGGCCTAAGTGATCCAGCCGACACACACGCCCACGCTCGCAGAAGTGGGCGGTACACGGGTCTGGAAGTAAAGAAAATCAGTTAAAAAAGGGTCTCCAGCAATTACCAGGCTTCGAACTATCTCACTTAACCTTTTTTAGTATCACAGATCCTTTTTAAACTGCACAAAATCGTCTAAGTATAGCAACAAGTATACAGAATCTAGGTTTAACTATTTGGTATAGATGCAGCCTACAAACTCTGTCCGAGGAAAGAAGTGGAGAAGTAAAATGGATTATAACATTAAAATATGGGTATTGTCACAGGCTGCGGCATGGTCGGTAGCGCGTCTGACTGCTGATCAAAGGGTTGGCAGTTCGATCCCACCCCGTATCATTGGTAGATGTCATGAGTTTGGACAGCTAGGTCTAGCGATTCATGGCAAATGTTCAGTTAAATCTCTGTAACAAGGGCACACCCTAGCCCTGTCAATTAATGGAGTGCACGGCGCTAAAAACTGCATCATCAATCTGTGTTTTGGTAGGCACTAAACTCGACCGTGCTCGCAGAAGTGTGTGGTACAAGGAGCTGAAGTGTGAAGGAAACAAAACCCATATATAACAACAAGAGAATTAGAATATAAACACCAAATGAGGAGGAGCACTTTATTGGAAACGTTTCGCAGATAGCTTCTTCAGGACTGACCTGAAGAAGCTATCTGCGAAACGTTGTCAATAAAGTACTCCTCATTATTTGGTGTTATTATTCATTCTGTCAAACCTTTCTAAGTTATTTCAACAAGAGAATTAGAGGACAATCGGACTGGGGCTCCCCGATGTAGGCTGAATGGGGCCACATGGATAAAAGCCCCAGATAGAAAAAAGGAGAGAAAAAAGCAGGTCACCCCCCTTAACCCCTCGAATACAAGAGACGCACCTTATGTGTCGGCAATGTATGTAATGCTAAACCCCAGCGCCGCATAGGGTGAGTCGCGGTTAATTACTGCAGCCTTGCACCTAGAGGGCTCAGATTTGTATGGGAACTGCGTAAGTATCCCACACAACAATGCCAACAGTTGAAAACCCTCAAAGTCCAGCCGCGTGCGCATTGAGCGCGTAAAAACCTGTTTTTGCCTACCCATTTCCGCATGTTAATTCCGACTTTCGAGCACCTCGTAGGACCCATTTAAAAAACACTCCAATACCAGCGACGGCGAATCACCATCAGTAGATATTTAACTCCCCAGTCCCAGCGCCGTCAGTAATGTACTTTCCTTGTAACTGCATGTACAAGCCTGTACCTGCTCATCTCTTGAGGTGGAAAGGTGTTCTCTCTTACAATTTTGGCCACATTGCTTGGGACTGGGGGGGACTTTTATTACTGTATCCTATGGTAGAGTATGGGTTAATGACCTAGGGGATCGTTTTTTTGTGTGGTTATTCCTTCATGCCTAACCCATTCCAGGTGTTTTCTGTTTTTGTTTGTGTTTTTTTTTTTTTTTTTGACAACCTGCTGGTCCTGGAGTGTACATTTCTATTATATTACCTGGTGCTCAGTGGGTTAACTAAGAAATATACCAACCTTCTATGAATCCATCCATCTAGCTACATAGCTCTTCGGTATGTATAATATGTAATAGTGAAACTTAAGCCGGTATCACACGAGAGCTTTTATAGTCAACATTCGATAATCAACATTTTCCTGGCAACATTTCTGGAATATTTTGAACCGGTATAAATAACTAGACTGATGGTGGATAAATTTAGGTAACCGAAATATATTAAATGTTGACCTTATAAGCTGCCAGACCAGTGTTGAAGCGCTCGTGTGACACCGGCTTGAGGGGGGATGGTTCACTTTTTGGTCGATTTTTGCATATATTCATTATTTTTCTAGTTTCCTCCCTACAGTAGACCTCCATCATATTTATGATTATAATTATACTCATTCACCACATCCATTCTCTAGCCTACTATAATCTATTCTCTGTAAGTAGGCGAGAAATCATGACCTCTAACCTCTGTAACTAAACAACGACTAGAGTAATCGAGCTAATATTTCTACCATTTGGGAAGAGTCAGTCAAGGAATAGATGTGGAGATTTACAGCCAATTGCTCTAGCCCATTTTGAGTTACAGAGGATAGAGGTCATGATTTCTCGCCTACTTACAGCGAATAGACTATAGCAACCATTCTCTTTCCTCCTCTTGCTCGCCTCTACCCACTAATTCCATGCTGGAAAGTGAAGATCCCAAATATGAGGCTGGCTATATTTTACGGCTGGCTATATTTTACGGCATCATTGCAACCTTACCCACAAACTATGGCCCAAACTTTTGAAATACAATAGGAAGCTTAACCCTTTCGGTACCAGTGACGTCTTTTTATTTGATTTCGGATACATTTAGACGATTTTTGGAAGCTTAGTTAGGATATATGGTAGCTAAAATGTTTAATTGAAATAGTCTGTGACCTTTTAATGGGTAGACATCCTTCTTATGCTGAATAAAAGTGTCTGATAGTCGCCAGAATATAATGATAAGAATGGCACTAGATTAATATTGTAAGCATATAAATGGTGTGAAACTTCTTTTCATTAGACTATTATTAACAAGGATATTTATTTATGGCATTAGATTAACCAAAACATCAAATTTAATTATAAATGTACCGCATTAGGAGGTTAATGAGTTTCGTATTTATTGATAGCGTTAATTAAGGATTTAGAATAGGCTACTATAATTCTTAAGTACAAATAAATAATACAAATAATAATAGGTGAAAAGATAATACGGATTCGTTGGCCATTATTATAGGCATATACTGTAACTATATAGCATTGATACTTGTACTTGCACAGTAAATTTACAGTATTACGAAAGCTTGAACCAAAATGTTTGAGATATAAGGATGCAAATATATCCTAAAATAAGCCGACACATAAATATACCCAAATTTAACAAACGAAAAATACAGGCTTATAAATTACGGAAGGAAAGTTCATGCCTAAATAGAGTAAACAAAAAACACACAAGAAAAACAAGAAGATAATTAAAATATATACATATGTATCCAACAAAAGAACTCTTATAGGAAAGGCCGAGGGTAGGTCTACACCACTTAAACAATAAACTTATTGTTCATCCTATGAATCTCACCAATCAGAAAGGCCTTCTGCCTATCGTAATCAATTTTTATCTTCTTCATTTCGCCCATCATCCGTTGACGAGCCCTGTTCAACTCCTGCTCCTTTTCCTCCTCCTTAGCCCAACGTCGCCTTTGTGGTGCCACATACATTTCATTCAATACATCGACCGCATCCTTGACTTTGGCCTCCGGACCGCTGACCCGCACCAACTCCGAAGGTTCCCTGAAGATCTTTATCTGCACGCCGAAGTACGACTGTAGTGCCCTGACCCGTAGCCCAGCTGTCCCGATCAGATGGCCTCGCTCATCAGGAGCAATGTCGACTAACCGAGTGACATACCTCTCCTTAGGGGCCTTGTTATAGTCCTTTTGGGTCACTCCTTGCAAGTAGTTTTGACCTTTGAATGCAACCGTGTCCTGGGTTGCATCCATTTTTGCAGTTACCAACTTTTTTGGAGCAGGTGAATCGCCCCACGATTCCTTGACAGATCGTGACCAATTCTTCATTATGATTTGTCTATATTTTGTAATTGTTAAAATAACTAGGCCTATACACTCGTTACTAACTTGCACAACTCGTTAGGAATGAACTGCACTGAGATGGGTCACCAAACACGTAATCACAACGTAATTCACAAGAGGAAATAAAAAATGATGCGTTTCGTTTCAAGTGAATTAGTTGAATGACAAGGCTGGTTAGCTCGATCCTAACCTAAGTTTCTCTAAATTATCTACATCACAGAAAGTCTGTAAAATGTCGTTAGAAAGATTACAAGGAGTAAAGTTAATTCATAAGTAAATGTTTATAATATAATTTGTATATTGTTTGTGTAAATTGGATTAAATAGCGTAAGATGTCTCTACATAACCATATTTTATATAATAGTTACTCCGGAGAAAGTATAGTTTTCTGTAATTTGATAATAAAAGAAAGTGGATATTAATGGGTAACTAATATATATTTTGAGACACATCTAATTACATTATATAATTATGTGCTCAAGCATAGACACGCCCTTACACTCACATATACACACCCCTTCAGCTACATCGTTCCTCTAAGTGTTGGGGCTAGTACTGAAGGGAGAATAAGTAATAACAATTATAGCTTAATTGCGTAGGCCAGAAGTCATGACCTTTATCCACTGTAACTCAAAAAGGGCTCGAGCAAATGTCCACATCTGTTCCTTGGCTGACCCTTCCTAAATGGTAGAAATATTAGCTCGATAACTCTAGTGAATTTTGTTTTAAGTATGAGGGGTTGAGGTCGAGATTTTTGGCCCCATTAAATGTTCTTTCCGGGAGGACCATACGCTTTCATTAGTTTATTGAAGTACAGTCGTGCTAATAAGTGATGTCTCGGCACCAAGTATGTTTTGATCAATAATTGGTATCAGCAATATCTAGATGTGTGTGAATTTGTGTTTTTATCTGTGTTTGTTCGTTGTTTTATGTTGTTTTTGTGTTGTCTGTTCTGGCTCTGTCTTGAGTCGGCCACCCCCAAGAATAAATGAAAAAAAATAATATAATAGAATGAAATAGAAAATAAAAATAGGAAAAATGGGGAATGGGCCTGAGCATATAGATAGATAGATAGCAATATCTATTAAGCTTCATTTCTTCATATCGAGTGAAATATACAAACATGTTCCTACACTTACCCACCCTATTCAACATCTGACAGACATAATACACCACAGAACATGCCAAAAGTAATGACAGCTGGAACATGACTTATTAATTAGCACGACCGTACATTGGGGTTTGTAATTGGTGATTAATGTTAAGAACGGGGTGTTACTTATTTACCTATGTAGATTATCAGTAGGTTCAGGGATATTTGGTAGCGAGGCCGGTCTATATGATCTGTGCCCCAGGAATATTCTTACCTCTCACTTAAGGGGAGGTATTTAGTTTGTTCCCTACGTTTTCATCAAGCTTAAAATTACGCCCCCTAGACCCCCTTTCAAGGTAAATTTGTACATTTTTCAGTAGAAAAATTTCCCGGCCGGAGGCCGGTTGCTCTTAAATTATAGGCTCGCTACGCTCGCCAGTAAAAAATCGACACCTAAATGGCACGAAAGGTCTTAAAATTGACAGAAATGGGGCAAAATGTCTTAAAATGTCCAAACTACTAGGGCGAACGCCTTAAAATCTTAAAAGCAATGGGGCTAAACATGAGGGAGAAAGGGGTCCAGAAAAAAATCCCTCAAGTGGAGATCTCCCCTTAAACATTAGGCTACCATGGTGCGGTGGGAGTATGAACATGATTAGATTAACCCCTTCAGACTCATATGACGCAGAGGTTGCCAGATTAGCAATAAGAAATAGTTCTCTCACTCTTATAATTACCTCTCCAAAATTAGTTTTCTGCCCACAGCTAACTCAAAGACAACTGCAGAGGTTGAAGTAACTAAACTAAAGGTTTCTAAATACCCTTGATGGTAACAAAGGCTTTAAAGTATCCCCAATAGGCTCAACACAGCTAACTCAAAGACAACTGCAGAGGTTGAAGTAACTAAACTAAAGGTTTATAAATACCCATGATGGTAACAAAGGCTTTAAAGTATCCCTAATAGGCTCAAAATCGCGTCATATGTCGGAGAGGGTTAAGATGTGGATATAAGACCTACCTATAAGCAATGGACTATAGTGGTGATAATGCTATAAGGCTTTCCTTCAGCCCGTCTTCATACGTTGTAAATATTATCTTCTATATCTTAACCCTTTATGGGCGGCGCGCAACTTATGTCGTGTGAAAGAAATTTGGACTAAGTGGCTGTTCACAACTTATGTCGTGTGCTATTTTCAGCACCTAATGTTGCAGAGAGAGAGAGCTGAGCGGTGTGAGGAGCATAGTAAGGCTATGACCGCCGCGCACCACCGCGGTGGGCCAACTGAAGTGAAAACCACCCTTCCATCCCCCCTCACACTCGCTACACAGGGAATTATGTAGGGCAAGTACCTAATTACATGTTTTTTGCACTCGTGTTGCGCGATCGTTGCAAGAAAACCAGTGGTCGTACAAGGATGGTTGGGGTGTCATTGGAAAGCTCTGTTTATGGCCTTTCAGGGATAGATACTTGTTTTACGCTCTGGGTCTTATTTAGGCATGAAAATGATCACGTAAAAAACCCTATTTAGGGTAAAAACACCCCGCTGAGCGGGACATATAAATTACCGCCTAGGCCGCTCATTAGGTGTTAAGGGAGCTCAGACGGTATTGTGCAGCGTAATTTACTGGTTCGGCTCAATGGTTTAAGGAAGGGGTTTAGTTGTTTGCTCTCTAAACCTCTATCAAACTTAAAAAAACATCCACAAGACCCTCCTTCAATATAAATTTGTACATTTTTCGGTAGAAAAATGTTGATAAAAGCCAGAGAAAGAAAGATAAGGAGAGAAAAAAAGGCATTCTACCAGCACTTGCTCTAAAGTCTCTTCCACTCTTTCTCCCCCCACCCAACATTCTTCACATTCTTTCACCCCCACCCAACATTCTTCACATTCTTTCACCCCCCACCCAACATTCTTCACATTCTTTCACCCCCCACCCAACATTCTTCACATTCTTTCACCCCCCACCCAACATTCTTCACGTTCTTTCACCCCCACCCAACATTCTTCACATTCTTTCACCCCCCACCCAACATTCTTTACATTCTTTCACCCCCACCCAACATTCTTCACATTCTTTCACCCCCCACCCAACATTCTTCACATTCTTTCACCCCCCACCCAACATTCTTCACATTCTTTCACCCCCACCCAACATTCTTCACATTCTTTTACCCCCCACCCAACATTCTTCACATTCTTTCACCCCCAACCCAACATTCTTCACATTCTTTCACCCCCCACCCAACATTCTTCACATTCTTTCACCCCCCACCCAACATCCTTCACATTCTTTCACCCCTCCATTCCATATCCACGTTCTTGCATTGACTTCTGCTGACCCTGTTCTAAACTGAAGTAACAACTGCGACGCCCAATCTCCCTCATACAAAAACTCGTTGGTTTCTCTTTCTTCCTATATCTCTCCAGCGTCATTTTCTTTTCCATCTCCCTCCTCCAACCTTCCCGATCCCTCAGCTTGATCTCTTCACTAGAATATTTTTAAGGTTTTTACCTCTCTTCTCTACCCTTTCCCATGTTTCACACATTAACTCTCCATTTCTACTTCTTTTCATTCCAATCCTCTTCAGTCTGTTCCAACATTCCCTTCCCCATCTACTCTTCTCGCTTGTCCACTAATGTACCTTCCTCTCCCACGTCTCTTCCACCATCTCTCCCAGTCTCATCTTGAACTTTATCTTTGCCTTGGACACTCTTTCCTCGAAGGTGCTCCAGTCCATCTCACCTATAATCGCCTCGTATGAGGAGGAGCACTTTATTGACAACGTTTCGCAGATGGCTTCTTCAGGTCACTAACAGACGCTAGTGACCTGGAGAAGCTATCTGCGAAACGTCAATAAAGTGCTCCTCCTCATATGGTTTTTATATTAATTCTGTCAATTTTTTGAAGTGTTTCCAACATTCTAATCGCCTCCACTGCCGTCCAGCTTTTAGCACGCAGTCCCAGTCTACCTATCCTATTCTGTACTCCTTCTAGTGTCTCAACTTCTCTTCCTGTGCACCCTATCGCTTCCATACCATACATGATCCCTGGTACCCCTAATCCTTTCCATATGCCTCTGGTTACTTCATATACATTTGTCCTCTCTTTCACTGCATTCAACAATCGTCCCCACATCATATTCGCCTTAAAATAATAATAATAATAATAGTTCTTAAAGCTAGCACATGCTAAGCCAGCTAAGGATAGCCCAAATAAGGCCGATTAGGCATATTTCCATTGGGGTCCTGTACTACTACCCCATCCCCTTGCTCATGAGGAACAGTAACGACTCAGTGCTTGTGAAAAATCTTTAATGCGCCGAGCTTGGGCGCGATCCTGGAACCTTCTGGGTGGAAGTCCAAGACGCTAGTCACTACATCAGCGAGCCATCTTCGCCTTTTCATTCATTTCCCTCTCAAACCCATCTACTCCCACTATCACTCCTAAGTACTTATACTCATTCACCACATCCATTCTCTTTCCCTCTAGCAACCATTCTCTTTCCTCCTCTTGCTCGCCTCTACCCACTAATTCCATGCTGGAAAGTGAAGATCCCAAATATGAGGCTGGCTATATTTTACGGCTGGCTATATTTTACGGCATCATTGCAACCTTACCCACAAACTATGGCCCAAACTTTTGAAATACAATGGAAGCTTAACCCTTTCGGTACCAGTGACGTCTTTTTATTTGATTTCGGATACATTTAGACGATTTTTGGAAGCTTAGTTAGGATATATGGTAGCTAAAATGTTTAATTGAAATAGTCTGTGACCTTTTAATGGGTAGACATCCTTCTTATGCTGAATAAAAGTGTCTGATAGTCGCCAGAATATAATGATAAGAATGGCCCTAGATTAATATTGTAAGCATATAAATGGTGTGAAACTTCTTTTCATTAGACTATTATTAACAAGGATATTTATTTATGGCATTAGATTAACCAAAACATCAAATTTAATTATAAATGTACCGCATTAGGAGGTTAATGAGTTTCGTATTTATTGATAGCGTTAATTAAGGATTTAGAATAGGCTACTATAATTCTTAAGTACAAATAAATAATACAAATAATAATAGGTGAAAAGATAATACGGATTCGTTGGCCATTATTATAGGCATATACTGTAACTATATAGCATTGATACTTGTATACAGCACAGTAAATTTACAGTATTACGAAAGCTTGAGCCAAAATGTTTGAGATATAAGGATGCAAATATATCCTAAAATAAGCCGACACATAAATATACCCAAATTTAACAAACGAAAAATACAGGCTAATAAAATACGGAAGGAAAGTTCATGCCTAAATAGAGTAAAAAAGAACCACAAGAAAAACAAGAAGATAATTAAAATATATACATATGTATCCGACAAATAACTCATAAGAGGCCAAGGCTACACCACTTAAACAATAAACTTATTTTTCATCCAATGAATCTCGCCAATCAGAAAAGCCTTCTGCCTATCGTAATCAATTTTTATCTTCTTCATTTCGCCCATCATCCGTTGACGAGCCCTGTTCAACTCCTGCTCCTTTTCCTCCTCCTTAGCCCAACGTCGCCTTTGTGGTGCCACATACATTTCATTCAATCGACCGCATCCTTGACTTTGTCCTCCGGACCCCGGACACGCACCAACTCCGAAGGTTCCTTGAAGATCTTGATCTGCACCCCGAAGTACGACTGTAGTGCCCTAACCCGTAGCCCAGCTGTCCCGATCAGATGGCCTCGCTCATCAGGAGCAATGTCGACTAACCGAGTCACATACCTCTCCTTAGGGGCCTTGTTATGGTCCTTTTGGGTCACTCCTTGCAAGTAGTTTTGACCTTTGAATGCAACCGTGTCCTGGGTTGCATCCATTTTTTCAGATACCAACTTTTTAGGAGCAGGAGAATCGCCCCACGATTCCTTGACAGATCGTGACCAATTCTTCATTATAATTTATATATATTTTAATTTATAATTGTTAAAATAACTATATATACACTCGTTACGAACTTGCGCAACTCGTTAGGAATGAACTGCACTGAGATGGGTCACCAAATACGTAATCACAACGTAATTCACAAGAGGAAATATAAAATGATGTGTTTCGTTTCAAGTGAAGTAGTTGAATGACAAGGCTGGTTAGCTCGATCCCAACCTAAGTTCCTCTAAATATCTACATCATAGAAAGTCTGTAAAATGTCGGTAGAAAGATTACAAAGCGTAAAGGTAATTCACAATTAAATGTTTATAATATAATGTGTATATTGTTTGTATAAATAGGAGTAATTAACGTAAGATATTTCTACAAAACCATATTTTATATAATAGTTACTCCGGAGAAAGTATAGTTTTCTGTAATTTGGTAATAAAAGAAAGCGGATATTAATGGGTAACTAATATTTTTTAGAGACACTTCCAATTACAGTATATAATTATGTGCTCAGGCATAAACACGCACCTACACTCACATATACACATCCCTTCACCTACATCGTTCCCCAACGTGTTGGGGCTAGTACTGAAGGGAGAATAAGTAATAACAATTATAGCTTAATTGCGTAGGCCAGAAATTGTGACCTTTATCCACTGTAACTCAAAAAGTGCTCGAGAAATGGGGTGCAAATGTCCACATCTGTTCCTTGGCTGACCCTTCCTAAATGGTAGAAATATTAGCTCGATAACTCTAGTGAATTCTTTTTTAAGTATGAGGGGTTGAGGTCTACATTTTTGGCCCCATTAAATGTTCTTTCCTCTCACTAAAACATTAGGCTTTCCATAATGCAGTTGGGTCTGGGTACATGATTAGATTGATATCCAGAATTCGAAAATGGATATTAATTGTGATCGTGTACTCAACCTTTAACTGTGTTGGTGGTGTAATGGTTTAGGTGCTTGTGTTCTGGGTGTGGTGTCCCGAGTTGGAATCCCGGGAGGACCATACGCTTTCATTAGTTTATTCAAGTACATTGGGGTTTGTAATTGATGATTAATGTTAAGGGGAGATGATTCACTTTTTGGGCGATTTTTGCATGTATTCATTATTTTTCTAGTTTCCTCCCTAGACCTCCATCACATTTAAACAAACATCCATTAGATCCCCCTTCTAGATTAATTTGTACATTTTTCGGTAGAAAAAAATTCCCGGCCGAAGGCCTGTTCTTCCAACATTACAGGCTCACTATCGTTTGCCAGGGAAAAAATCGACACCTAAATAGCATGAAAGGTCTAGATATTGACGAAGAAATGGGGTGAAAGGTCTTAAAATTGACTAACTAATGGGGCAAACATCTTAACATCTGAAAACTAATGGAGCTAAACATAAGGGAGAAAGTGGTCCAGAAAACCGGCCCATCCCCCCTTAACCCGGGAACTGCGGGGAGACTCTTAAGAGTTCCCCCGGCAGACTGCGGGGAGACTTTTAAGAGTCAGAGAAAAAAAAATCAACTTTTGACATCGAAAAAAAAAAAAAAAAAAAAAAAAAAATGGCCCCTGGGCCATGCAAAATCTCAGTCCTCTACCTTAAAATAATTGGCCCCTGGGCCATGCAAAATCTCAGTCCTCTACCTCCCCTCCTTCCCCACTTTCCTCCTCTCCTTCAGTTATCACCTATTTTCCCTGTTATTCCCTTATTCTGAGGTATATTTTCGTGCTAACATTAGAAATCCAGTTGCAGGGTGTGGTCATCACTGATAGCAAGCGAATGCAAGAGAGAGAGAGAGAGTATCGATCGACTGTGTCTTAGTGGCCTTGGGGGAAATTGGCGGGAAAGCAGCTTGCCTCACCCATACATTATACAACTCGCGGGCTATATTTCCGATTTTGACCATCCAAACGCTGTTTTCACTGGTTTTATTGTTGTTTCAGGTTAATACCTTTATAATCAACCCATAATAGGCACATATGGATAAGTATTAATGCTATTAATGGCACAATGAATATTTTAGTGACGGAAACACCTCAAATACATGCACACAGGGAGAGGTGTCTAATTACCCCCATGCGCACTTCAGAGGTTAATTAAGAACAGGCCGGGTGGTACTTATTTACCTAGAATATAGAACAGGCCGGGTGGTACTTATTTACCTAGAATATAGAACAGGCCGGGTGGTACTTATTTACCTAGAATATAGAACAGGCCGGGTGGTACTTATTTACCTAGAATATAGAACAGGCCGGGTGGTACTTATTTACCTAGAATATAGAACAGGCCGGGTGGTACTTATTTACCTAGAATATAGAACAGGCCGGGTGGTACTTATTTACCTAGAATATAGAACAGGCCGGGTGGTACTTATTTACCTAGAATATAGAACAGGCCGGGTGGTACTTATTTACCTAGAATATAGAACAGGCCGGGTGGTACTTATTTACCTAGAATATAGAACAGGCCGGGTGGTACTTATTTACCTAGAATATAGAACAGGCCGGGTGGTACTTATTTACCTAGAATATAGAACAGGCCGGGTGGTACTTATTTACCTAGAATATAGAACAGGCCGGGTGGTACTTATTTACCTAGAATTATCAGGATATAGAAACTTCCCAGGTTTCAACTCGTGGCAATTTGAGGAGTGGTCTATGATTTTATTGAGACCCATGTACAAAATAATTACATATATTTGTTAGTTTCTCCCCTTAAGGGGGGGTCACAGGCTTTTTTCCCTCTCCTTTTCTCTCTTTCTCTGGCTTGTATCTATTTGGTCCCATTCAGCCTACTGTTTTAAGACGTTTACTCCCATCCAGGTGTCGATTTTTTCCTGGCGAGCGGTAGCTAGCCAACATTTTGGTTAATGTTTTTGACCGCAGGCTAAATTTTTACATTTATCGATAGACAAATTTCTCCGAAGCCGGATTTCTCCATACAATGCTGGTTCGCTATCGCTCACCAGGAAGAAATTGGCACCTGGATGGGGATAAACGTCTTACAACAGTAAGCTGAATGGGGCCGAATGGATACAAGCCAGAGAAAGAGAGAACAGTAGTGTTTCTTTTAAGGGGGAGGTATTTGTTTTTTTCTGGACCCCCTTCTCCCTAATGTTTAGCCCCATTAGTTTTTGAGATTTTAACCCATTCAGTACCGGGGACGTCTTATTATCATATTCTGGCAACTATCTGATGATTGTATTCAGCTTAAGAAGGACTGCCAGTAATATTAATGCTTCAAACTATCTCACCCCACCCTTTTAACTACCACCGATCCTTCCTAAGCTGCATAATATCTTCTAATTATAGCTAGAATAAGATATAAAACGCGTCGCTGGTACTCGAAGGGTTAACACTTTTTTTCCCCCCATTAGTTTGGTGATTTTAATCCCTTTCGCCCCATTACTTTGTCAATATGCAGCTTTCTCGTGCCATTAAGATGTGGATATAAGACCTACCTATAAGCAATGGACTATAGTGGTGATAATGCTATAAGGCTTTCCTTCAGCCCGTCTTCATACGTTGTAAATATTATCTTCTATATCTTAAGGGAGCTCAGACGGTATTGTGCAGCATAATTTACTGGTTCGGCTCAATGGGTTAAGGAAGGGGTTTAGTTGTTTGCTCTCTAAACCTCTATCAAACTTAAAAAAACATCCACAAGACCCTCCTTCGATATAAATTTGTACGTTTTTCGGTAGAAAAATGTGGATAAAAGCCAGAGAAAGAAAGATAAGGAGAGAAAAAAAAAAGGCATTTTACCAGCACTTGCTCTAAAGTCGCTTCCACTCTTTCACCCCCCACCCAACATTCTTCACATTCTTTCACCCCCACCCAACATTCTTCACATTCTTTCACCCCCACCCAACATTCTTCACATTCTTTCACCCCCCACCCAACATGTGTAATGAAAGTGTGTAATGAAAGTGCATAAATTGTATGAGATACGGGAAACAAGACGTGTATCATTCAATTCATCATCAGATACCCGGTGCCCGGTCTTTTCGAGTGAGATAGTCAAGGTGAGAGACCTAACTGATCATGGAATCTAGTGCTTTAATAAAGATAAAGGGGGGACTGATAAACATTCAATCAGTGGGAAATAAAACCTTTGAAATTCGAGACTTAATTAATGAGGCAAAATATGATGTACTAGCGGTAACTGAAACATGGCTGAGTGAATACGATACTGCTAAAATACTTGAAATGACTCCTTTAACGCATACCTTCTTGCACAATCCACGAAGAGGGAAGGGAGGTGGTGGTGTGGGAATTTTTCTTACAAACACGTTTAAGAAGACGAAAATATGTAAATCTGCAAGGTTCGGTAGTTTTGAACATATACAGGTGGGCTGTGAGATTGGAGGCTGGAAATGTACTTTTATTGTTGTTTATAGACCCCCAAATTTAAGTGCCAGTACATTTATTGATGATTTTAGATTATACTTGGAAACAATTGATATGGTTAGTACGAATACATTCGTCTTTGGTGACTTTAATCTGTGGGTGGATGTTCCAAATGATTACTATGCTACTATCTTTATAGAATTGATGGAGTCTTTCCACTTGATAAATAAAGTGCATACTGCAACTTCAAGAGGTGGTCATGCATTAGACTTGGTTTTTACGAATAGAGAAAGCGATATGATAAATGAGCTGTATGTTGAAGATGAGTGTTGTATTTCGCCGGTCCATAAACTAGTTACTTTTAACATGCCGTTTGTAAGTAAACCTAGACAATCTAAGACAATAAAGTGTAGGTCAAAAAGAAAATTTGAGCCACAACTACTAATATCGACTGTTGCGAATGAAATACTAATTAAGAAAAGAGAACACTGTGCTCACGGTGAATTAATAGATGACTGTACGTCATGTTTCACTAATCTGTATAACAGCATTGCTAGAGAAAAATACGAAGATATGTGCCCCATTATTGAAAAGAAAATAGTAATAGTTGATAGTGCGCCGTGGTTTAATGCTGATATTCAAAGAGCAAAAAAGGCCAAGAAGAAATAGGAGAGGCTATGGAGACGTCTACGAACCGAAGAGGCAAGAGATAACTATAAAAGAGCTCGGAATATAGAAAACAGGCTCATTGTGCTTAGAAAACGTGAATACTATATGAATAAAGCAAAAGAAGCTGGATCTGATATGAATAAGCTGTATGTGGTACTTGACAACTTGACCGGGAAACAAGAAGAAAAGTAAGTTACCAGAAGGGATTCCGGATATGACATTGGCAAATGATTTTTCTGACTTTTTTTGTGATAAAATTAATGCCATTGTTGGAAATTTTGGAGTAGTCGAGACTCAAGACGTTGTTGTAGCTGAGCCTACTGTGACTAAGTTAACAGAATTTACTATGACGGACAGTTTTCTGGACATATATGTTGACATAATAAACTGTAGCATTGCAAATAATGTATTTCCATCGTCTGAAAAGAATGCGATTGTGAAGCCTATTATTAAAGGTAGCCTTGATTCTCAATGCTTGAGCTCTTTTAGGCCTGTTTCCAATTTAACATTTCTATCAAAAATTACTGAAAATGTAATTCTGGGTCAGTTATGGGATCACTTGAGTTTAGTGAAGGCTCTCCCAGACAACCAGTCCGCATATAGAAGACTTTACTCTACGGAAACCACGATGTGCTCTGTGATTAATGATTTACTCGTGCAAATGGACAATGCGAAGTGTGGAATCTTAATTTTGTTGGACTTGAGTGCTGCGTTCGATACAGTGGTGCATAGCTTACTAATAGAAGACTGTAAAGCTATTGGTATTGATGGTAATGCGCTGGAATATCTTCAAAGTTACCTTACTAGTTAACAGAACTTATTGTGTGCAAATAAGTAATAAATTCTCAGAGATGAAGCATCTAGAGAGGGGCGTCCCTCAAGGGAGTGTTCTTGGACCAATTCTATTCTGTATATATACAATTGCACTATCTAGCTTATTAATGAAACATGGGAGTGAAATTCAAGCTGTTTGCGGATGACACCCAATTCTATCTGGCACTAAGTGACGTGGTGAATGTTGAGGAGAAGATTAGTGGTTTACTAAAAGACATTGGGAAGTGGATGGAGTCAAAGCAACTGAAATTAAATGAAAATAAAACTGAATGCCTATTAGTAGGCAGACGGGTGAACCTTGAGAGACTGGGCGTGCAAAGCCTCAATATCAATGATAGTGTGATGACTGTGAGTAGTGTGGTGAAGGATTTGGGAGTCTTGGTTGATAGTGAACTGTCATTTAAAAACCAGATTAATCAAACAGTGCGAATCTCTGCCTATCATCTGAGGAATATTGCTTTTGTGAGAAAATATCTGGATATTAATACAACCAAAATGTTGATCCACAATCATGTAATTAGTAAATTAGACTATTGTAATTCTCTATATTATCGACTACCAAATTACTTGCTACGAAAACTACAACTTATAATGAATAGAGCAGCAAGATTAATAAAGAGTTTACCATTCCGTGCGAGTATAACGCCGGCATTAATTGACATGCATTGGCTACCGGTGAAAGCGAGGATCATATTCAAACTGTGTGTTATAGTGTATCAAGCTTTGAACTTTGGAAAGCCGGAATATGTGCGAGACTTATTGGAAGACTTCAATGTTGGCACTGATATGATGCTGAGACATGGCAACGTGCTGCATCAATTGAATGAGCCACGGTGCAATCATGAATTTGGATTTAGGGCCTTCGAAAAGAGTGCACCGAGACTTTATAATAATCTACCAGTTAATGTGAAAAGGTGTGCGAACATAAAGGCCTTTAAAAAGTCACTAAAAACACATTTGTTCAGGGAGTGTTATGACTTAGAAGATGGCACTGTGAGACAAGACTACAAGTGCTAGATGGTTTAAAGGGCAGCTGCGACGAGCGTCACATCTAGTGACGGAGCGCGGCTGAGAAACTCCACACCAAGTAACAAGTAACCTTTATCAAATTAAAAAAAAAACATCCATTAGATCCCCCTTCTAGATTAATTTGTACATTTTTCGTTAGAAAAATGTCCCAGCCGAAGGCCGGCTCTTCCAACATTACAGGCTCACTATCGTTCGCCAGGGAAAAAATCGATACCTAAATACCACGAAAGGTCTAAATATTGACGACGAAATGGGGCGAAAGGTTTTAAAATCGACTAACTAATGGGGCAAACATCTTAACATCTGAAAACTAATGGGGCTAAACATGAGGGAGAAAGTGGTCCAGAAAACCGGCCCATCCCCCCTTTAAGAGCTGCCTCACTTGTCAGGTGCTTTGATTTAAGATCAGACTTGAGGGTTCGATCCCATGTCTTTCTTGGTCAGCCTCTTGGTGCAGCTCCCTCCACATTCATGGACTTTTGCATCTTTTCACCCAGCTTAATTCATCCTTCCTCTCCACATGGCCAAACCATACAGTACTTTATAGTACTGTATGCATCTCATCAGTGATACTCTTGATAACCCAACCTTCTCCTTAGCTCTTCACTTAATATCCTATCTTGCAGTTTGGACCCACACATCCATCTCACCATTCTCATCTCATTGCGTTCCATTCTGTTGATATCATCCGCTTTGACAAGCCACGTTTCTGAAGTACAGTATATGTCATTGCGCTTCTAACGCATGAAGCGTACACCTTTCCCTTCAAGGGGAGAGAGTCTTCTCATGGTTGGTGAGTAGTGGCAAAATTCTCTAAACATTCCCCAGCCACATCTTATTCTGGCGATAGTGGCGGCCTCAGCCTCACCATCGGCAGAGATGGTATCACCCTAGTAGCAAAACTTGTGCACTATCTCCAGTGCCTCGTTACCAAAGTTAACACTCTCGAGCCGGTCATTGAATACAAGCTCACCTTTGCATATTATGCATACAAATTTCTCAATTTCGAATTTCTTCCGTGATATATCGGAGACGAAAAAATAACTCTACATTACATAATGCGCCTCACCAACTGTGGCAGTGCCATACCAAGACAGTGCCAATAGCAAGGCTTTATTGTATAGTAATGGCTGTTGGACCAAAAGTCAGTGATCACTCTATGAAGCTCTCCCACAGTTTCTACCAACAGGACAATATTGTCCACATACAGATTATTCCATCCATCAATAATTTTGATCATCGTTCTTAACTCAATGACTGCGGGCTGTTATATAAAAAATAGGGTCATCACTGCGGCACTTGTAAAAAGACAATTGCCAAATTTCTGTCTTGAACAAGGACTGGGAGGCAGGCGAGCGAGTATAAGCAGCGCGGAACGGTCCCATCCATAGACCCCCGTGTCTGGGCCATCACTAGTGGCAGTGGGAGACATCCCCAATTCCCTTACAGACTCGGGGAGAGCGAAAACCGCTCAAACTCGCTATTTTTTCCTGTGCAATATCATTGCACGGCAACCAGTGGTCGTACAGACATGATTCAGGTGTCACTGGAAAGGTCTATTCCTCTACTTTCAGGGATATATCATTGAAATACATTCTAGCTCTTATTTATACAGTACATGAAAATGTGCAGGGAATGACGGTTACTTTTAGTCCAAAACCCCCATATGGTACAGTGGTAACCAAGCAATTGTCATATGACAAGTGCCGCACCCAAGATGTTAACACCAATAACTCCCCAAATGAAATTAATAAAAACATGTGATCCTCCCAGGATTGGAAGACAGGATACCACAAACAGAACATATAATAATGCTCTATCCATTACACCATCAAGACAGTTAAAGGTACTGTACAGTATACAGTAGGGTCTCACATAAAACGAGAAATTGGTCGATAAACGAGGGCGTTCTATGCGATTTCGTTTTATGTGAACACAGCATTTTGGTGGCCCAATATCGTCAATGTTCACTGGAAGCGTAAATTTCCGTCAGGAGCGTACGATATTTCGTAAGTTTTGTACGATATTTCGGCGCTCTGTATGAAAACTCCTCGGATTTGCCCCACTTTGGCGGCGGACTCGTTTTATGTGATCACATTCATTCTTATCGAAAATTAAATATTAATATTTTAGGTCGCTCGTTTTAATCGAGACTCGTTTTATGTGAACACGTTTTATGCGGGACCCTACTGTATATTAATCAACCATGGTGATATACCACATCCATGTCTCACTTCTAGGTTGACCTTAAAACTATCATTTAATCCAAAAACTACGACATTCCTTCCGGAATATTTTACTGGACGGATGCGACATTCAACTTCCGAAAGATGGCACATAAAATAATATATATACAGTATATATTGTCGGTGAAATGGAAGCAATATGTGATTAACCCATACAGTAACGGTGATGTTACTGTATGACTCAAGACAGAGCAAGAATAGGGATAACACAACTAACAAATGTTATCAGAATTGAAGCTAATTCTTCCGCACTGGCGGCACTTTAAAAAACATGATTGACACAGACCGTAGGTTAATATATTTTTCACCTTGACATTTGTCAATGCATTCATACAGTAGTCACGCATCTCACGCATTTCGATCCCACGATTACGCATCCCACGGTACTATCCAATGGCTACCTGAATTCTCATCCCACGAAAAACCACACGATTCCCACGGCTTTGGCGGCGACGGTGGGGTGACGGAGAACGAGAGTGGGGCCACGGAGGGTGGTATCTAACATCCGCCTCCCGTCTATCACCACATCCATCACAATAATCACCTCATCAACTTTTCTAAGTTTTTTGTTTGTGTTTTATTTACCTTTCTTTTCATAGCAGCTTGAAAGCCTGTAAGCTTGTTTTGAAAGGCGTCCGTCCGACGCATGTAAACAACAGCTGGTAAGGCGTCGCTTGTTCGTGTGTGGCTGTGTTATTGTTAAGTAGTGAAAAGTAGTGAAAAGTGGCTGACATCGCCACAAAGTTCTCTCCACGGAAATCGTCATCACAACTGAACCAGTTGACTTAGAGAGCTCTACTTAACGCCATTCTACAGGAACGAAACACATCTACGCTTGGGGATGCGTGGGAATGCGGAAGCAGTCAAAATAACAAAGATACGGTAGCCTAGGCGAGACGTTTTTTTGGCCAAATCCCCCAGGTTTTGGGGATGTACCGGTATTATAGAATGCGTAGCTGGAGGGTTAAAGCAACTTACTTTTGATTATTGGCATGTAAAGTGATGGTCAATAGTCGCCCGACGATAGCCTCCAGTACTTTTGTAATTTTCCCCATTACTTTAATACTCTGCATCCCACGAATTCCGGTCCCACGGTAATATTTCGGTACCAATAAATCGTGGGATGCGAGATTCTACTGTATAAATATAATTGACAGCCAAAAGCAACTTCCCTCCCACAGTACAATTATAATGTCAATATTCCTTAACCCTTCCTACCCGGGCTGCCTTAGGTAAGGACAGCATGAAAGAAGGGCCGCTACCCGGTATGCCTTATCTAAGGCATGAGCTTAATAGCCTAATTAAGCTTGGTCCGAACGCCGTGCGTACGACCTATGTCAACAAACCCAAGCGTTCGTCACCGCACCTCCGAAAAAAAGAAGGAGAAGACTCCTCAATGTTATTGTTCTGACGTCATGACGAAATTAGTGTCTAAAAAGCCCCCATATTGGCAACATCTCTGCAATATTGGCTCCACTGAAATCGTCATCACAACTGAACCAGTTGACTTACAGAGCTCTACTAAATGCCAAAATACAGATTGAAAACTGCACTACGATTATAGATGAGTGGGAAAGTTCTAGCAGTGAAAATAAACATAAATATGGTAGCCTAGGCCTAGACGTTTTTCGGCCATATCGCCCGGGTAGGGGCGACCGTCATTAGCTAAGACAGCCCGGGGAGGAAGGGTTAAGCCGGTATCACACGAGAGATTTTATAGTCAACATTCTTCGATAATTAAAAAATTTCTGGCAACATTTCTGGAATATTTTGCACTGGCATCGGAAACTAGATTGATGGTAGATGAATTTAGGTGACCAACTAAGTATAAATATTGACCTAATAAGCTGCCAGACCAGTGTTGAGTATAAATGTTGAGTGAAAAAGCGCTTGTGTGATACCGGCTTAAGTTATTAATTTATAGTCCTGAAAACCAAATCTGTGATAGACTTACCATATAATTCCTCTGGGCTCGGAGACAGGTAACGTGGATATAGATGTCTACCGTTCGTTCATGCTTGATTCTCTCCAACATGGCATCAATCACAATGAACGCTCCCGTGCGCCCAACTCCAGCACTAAGTAAACAAATTTTATACAATTTAACACTATCTGGTGCAACGTCTTGGGGGTTATTTTGGTATTTTGTTTAATTATGGAGGGCTCTTTAATTGTCTTTGCCATTTGAGAACAATGTATTTTTAGTTTACCCCTAGACTTTAAAAAACGCCTCTCCAGACCCCCTTCAAACTAAAAAATATTGTCCCCCAGACCCCCTTCAAGCTAAATGTGTACATTTTTCGGTAGAAAAATGTCCCGGCCAAAGGCCGGTTTCTCCCAAATTGAAGGCTCGCTATCGCTCGCCCACACTTTATTGGGTTGAACCATCATATAATCGCCAAACTAATGCGATCTATCTATCTATCTATTGCCTGACGCCGTGATCCCCGAAGGGGTGGCCACGAACGAACCGCCCCCATGCACCTCTGTCCCCAGTCAGTCGACGCCCCTCCCCCCAACCAGCACCGCCTTCGTTCATGTAGTTCCTCACTCCATCCTTCCACCTCATATTCGGTCTACCTCTCCCCCTCTGTCCCTCCACCTCGCTCTCGTACACCCTCTTAGTCATTCTCTCGCTTTCCATACGTTCCATATGGCCGAACCATCTCAAGTTGTTCCTTTTCACACTTTCCAGCACATCTACCTCCACACCACACCTCCTTCTTACTTCCTCATTAGTCTGTCTATCCCTCCATGTAACTCCGCACGCACTCCTTAAGTAATTCATTTCCACTGCTCTCACTCTTGGTCTGAGTCTCTCAACCAACGTCCATGCTAATGCGATGAAACGTCTTAAAATCTCCAAGCTAATGGAGTAAAACTGGGAGGATCTAAATTGGCCCGCCCTGCACCTAATAGGGTTAATATAGATTCAGTAACATATAAATAGGCAAATTAAAGACCAACGAAATTAATTGTGTTCAACTCCAGCGCTAAGAAAGAAACTTTATACAATTTAACCCTTTCAGTGCGGGGGATGTCCTCTTGATTTTATTCTGGCTACTATTAGACGATTTTGTCCAGCTTACGAAGGACCTCTAGCGATCAAATGGCTACAAACTGTCTGGAGTAACCCTCATAGCTACCACAGATCCTTCCTAAGCTGTATAATATCGTCTAAATGTAGCTAGAATAATATGAAAAAACATCACCCGTATTGAAAGGGTTAATATAGATTCAGTAACATTTTATAAATAGGAAAATTAACCCCTTCAGACTCATATGACGCAGAGGTTGCCAGACTAGCAATAAGAAATAGTTCTCTCACTCTTATAATTACCTCTCCAAAATTAGTTTTCTGCCCACAGCTAACTCAAAGACAACTGCAGAGGTTGAAGTAACTAAACTAAAGGTTTCTAAATACCCCTGATGGTAACAAAGGCTTTAAAGTATCCCCAATAGGCTCAACACAGCTAACTCAAAGACAACTGCAGAGGTTGAAGTAACTAAACTAAAGGTTTATAAATACCCCTGATGGTAACAAAGCCTTTAAAGTATCCCCAATAGGCTCAACACAGCTAACTCAAAGACAACTGCAGAGGTTGAAGTAACTAAACTAAAGGTTTATAAATACCCCTGATGGTAACAAAGGCTTTAAAGTATCTCCAATAGGCACAACACAGCTAACTCAAAGACAACTGCAGAGGTTGAAGTAACTAAACTAAAGGTTTATAAATACCCCTGATGGTAACAAAGGCTTTAAAGTATCCCCAATAGGCTCAACACAGCTAACTCAAAGACAACTGCAGAGGTTGAAGTAACTAAACTAAAGGTTTATAAATACCCCTGATGGTAACAAAGGCTTTAAAGTATCCCCAATAGGCTCAACACAGCTAACTCAAAGACAACTGCAGAGGTTGAAGTAACTAAACTAAAGGTTTATAAATACCCCTGATGGTAACAAAGGCTTTAAAGTATCCCCAATAGGCTCAACACAGCTAACTCAAAGACAACTGCAGAGGTTGAAGTAACTAAACTAAAGGTTTATAAATACCCCTGATGGTAACAAAGGCTTTAAAGTATCCCCAATAGGCTCAACACAGCTAACTCAAAGACAACTGCAGAGGTTGAAGTAACTAAACTAAAGGTTTATAAATACCCCTGATGGTAACAAAGGCTTTAAAGTATCCCCAATAGGCTCAACACAGCTAACTCAAAGACAACTGCAGAGGTTGAAGTAACTAAACTAAAGGTTTATAAATACCCATGATGGTAACAAAGGCTTTAAAGTATCCCCAATAGGCTCAACACAGCTAACTCAAAGACAACTGCAGAGGTTGAAGTAACTAAACTAAAGGTTTATAAATACCCCTGATGGTAACAAAGGCTTTAAAGTATCCCCAATAGGCTCAACACAGCTAACTCAAAGACAACTGCAGAGGTTGAAGTAACTAAACTAAAGGTTTATAAATACCCCTGATGGTAACAAAGGCTTTAAAGTATCCCCAATAGGCTCAACACAGCTAACTCAAAGACAACTGCAGAGGTTGAAGTAACTAAACTAAAGGTTTATAAATACCCCTGATGGTAACAAAGGCTTTAAAGTATCCCCAATAGGCTCAAAATCGCATCATATGTCAGAGAGGGTTAAGAAGGCGAGCATAAAGTAGCTTTGTGAAAATGAGAAGACAAATATTTAAACTGTAATCACACTAAAATCTAAAATAACTATTGTTATTATTTGTTCATATTTTATCTCCATGAAGCAATTATAAAGTAAAAAACAAACAAATATTTAAACTGTAATCACACTAAAATCTAAAATAACCATTGATTTTGTTTGTTTATGTTTTATCTCCATGAAGCAATTATAAGGTAAAACTTGCAAAATAAACAAACCAAAACCTGGATGACACAAGATAAAGACAAACTAACTTATCCAAGTCACTACCTGGAAATAACGCTTTAAGGGGGGTCATCCGATTGATTTTTTTATCTTTCTCTCCTTTTCTCTCTTTCTCTGGCTTGTATCCCTTCGGCCCCATTCAGCCTACTGTTTTAAGACGCTTACCCCCATCCACGTGTCAATATTTTCTGGCGAGCGGTAGTGAGCTAGCATATATATATTTTTGTTTTGACAGCAAGCTAAATTTGTACATTTTTCGATAGAAAAATGTCTCCGGCGAAGCCGGATTTCTCCATACAATGCCAGAAAGAAATCGACACCTGGATGGGGATAAACGTCCTAAAACAGTTGGCTGAATGGGGCCGAATGGATACAAGCCAGGGAAAGAGAGAAAAGGAGAAAAAGATAAAAAAAAGCAAGGTGGTCTCTCTTAACCCATTGAGACCCAGCGTCGCACGTGATGCGTCGGCAGTTTGTTATCACCAACTCCCAGCGACGCATCACGTGCGTCCGGCATATTAAAATCATTTACGTGGCTCGTAAGGTAGGAAATGGCGGGAGAATAGGAGGGGGAGGTACCGTAGTGTGTGTGGGAGCCGGGCCGGTAGGTGTGAGCGGGCCAAGACAGCCGCGCGGCCAGTGGTGGTGGGCTTAGTGGGGATACTTTACACCCTTAGTTCACCGCCACTTTGAACCTTCATTACTCCGGTCGTATGGGAGCTAGAGGCTTGAGATTTATGTGAGACACTCCTTAGGATGTATGCCGTACAATGCCATACTCAGTTTTCACCCTAGTGCTCCCGGGCGGGTGGTTATGCGGGGGAGACGAACTTTCGACCCCGCCCCCCAAATGACCGAGGTGATTTGTTTTTCATTTCTCACCATTCTCTTCCATTTTGGCTCAACACATTTTTTTGAGGCTCCCCCCCCAAAAAAAAAAAATATCCGAGGTGATTTTTTTTTTTTTTTTTTTTCATTTCTCATCCTTGTCTTCCATTTTAGCAACAAAAAAAAGAAGTGAAAATGGCTTGGGACTGGGGCGAACAAAATATTATAACTAGCCGGGGCTCAACGGGTTAACAAACTACAATAATGTGCTGACCTGCAGTGCACCACAATGGGTCCGGACTCTGGTGGGTTAACATGGCGGACCCGTCTGAGGAACATGAGGAACGGTGAAGGGTGGTCAGGCACTCCATGGTCGGGCCACGCGGTAAACTGGAACTGTCGGATCTCACGGCGGTCCAGGCTCCCAGACTGTAATGGTGCACAAAACTTGGTTAATAGCTTATAATGTAAAACTTGGAAAATAAACAAACTAAAAAACTGGAACGACACAAGATAAACGCAAAAGAACTGATCAAAATCGCTACGTCAAATGTGTAAAGTCATTAAAATAGGTTAGCCTAAACTGAACAAGATGCGGAAATAAACTTGAGCCGACCAGGCCAAGTGAGACATCTCTATTGGTCTAACTGGCAGAGTGGCTGCCTCATAACCCAAGGGTCCCGAGTTTAATTCCCGGCCAGGGCACATTTTCGGGGAGGCTATTTCAGCATCTACCGAAGTTTAGGTGTGTTGGTAAAATTGTTCAGATGGTTGAGAGTAAGATCGGAGCTCCATAAATCCTCTTTCGGGTATGGTGTAAAAACTTATTCCTACATACTGTATGGACAAAGTAGATAATAATAATAATAATAATAATAATAATTCTTTATTCCAGACACATAAGATAGATACAGTATAAATACAGTACGACCTAATGGTCCATATCACATACACTTCTCGTCAGAGCACAGATAATAATTATACACAAAGATATATTAATAAAGACACAATAAAATAAAAAATACAGTAGGCCTATTTACAGAATAGAGCACATATCACATTTTGTCACAATATAACACAGATAGGCTAACTAAGGCTATTGCTCAATGTTGGTTAACACCTATTGCACAGATCATTGCTCATAGTTCAATTAGACCTATATATTACATTACAGTACATACTATGTGTGCAGCAGCTTCTGCCAGTGAGATATAATACGGGATTCATAGATATGATCACTAGACCAAAGAGCTACAATCAGCGTGTTACTGGAGGATTGCAGTCGCTGCGAAAAGCTGTACACCAGTCTCCTGATGACAGCCCGACAGCACTGCACATCCAACAGTGTGCACACCATACTAGTGCTTTCATATTTAGAGAGACCAATGAACATCTTGAGTATATTATGATAGGATGTACACAGACCATTTATGGTGGCTCTCTTATACTTCCACCACAAATGGGTCGTGTACATAGAGGAACAATATGTCCGGAACAAAGTGACTTTAGTTTCCCAATTACACATGTGGAATTTTCTCAAGATGGTGTTACCACGTAAATATAGCTGTCTGCGCTGACGGCCGATATCTGCATCATCTGAGCAATCGTTTGAGATAATGTGTCCCAGGTATTTTATTTTGTTTACTTCTTGAATAATTTGATTATTGAGTGAGAAATTTGGCAGTTTACTTTTATACAGTAATTTTGATCTAAATATAAGAACAGCACTTTTCAGTGGGTTGAATTTAACACAATGTTTACTACCAAAAGATTCACATATATCAAGAAGTTTGCTCAGACCCGCAGAAGACGGTGCAATAATGACCAGATCATCAGCATACATGAGATGGTTGATGATTTTATTCCCACCATAACATCCAATCTGCTCTTTATTCAATTTATCACTTAATTCATCCATATATACATTGAATAAGTAAGGTGAGAGAATACTACCCTGTCTCACTCCATTGGTTACTGTAAAGGAATCCGAAATAATGTTACCCCATCTTACATTAAATGTTTGATTGGCGTACCAGTACTTCAAGATTCGCAGTATATAGGATGGCACTCCCCTTGTTGCTAATTTATCAAACAGGATATTGTGGCAGACTCTGTCAAATGCCTTACTAGCATCAAGAAAGCATGCAAAAATAGAGCTGTTCATTTTGATGTACCCATCCACTAGCTCCTTCAGAGTGTAGATGCACTGGTCCGTACCATGATTCTTTTTAAAACCAAATTGATTACTATTAGTTGAGATATACACTGAGATTCTGTCTAAAATGATTAACTCTAGTATCTTACTTACAATACTGGCAAGGGCAATAGGTCTATAGTTGTCTTTTGATGTAATTTTGCCAGCCTTGTCTTTAATTACTGGTATCAAGGTAACGGACATCATAGATTCTGGTAGGAAACCATGGATTAGAAAGCTGGTAAAGCAACTGCTGAGTTTCTCCAAGAGGAGAGTGGAGGAGTACTTCAAATGTTCAGCATATATACCATCAAAACCACATGATTTGTTAGCATCTAGCCTACTTATTGCAGCCTTGATTTTTTCACTTGTAACTTTAATTGTGTCATATTTTTCTTCTTTGTTACACTCTGTTGTAGCAGCAATGGTATTTCCTTGGTGCCCAACAGAGATAAACAAAGTTTGGTAATGTGTTTTCCAAAGATTGGCTATGTTATTAGTACCAGAGATCCCATCTACACTAACGGGTAGAGGTGTGCAGCTATTATGCATTTTTTTAATATCCTGCCAGAAGGCCAATGTGTCTTTGCTAGCAAAGTTTTTGGCCAATGCTTCTCTTCTTAATACATTTTCATTGTTTTTTATATATCTGATTGCATACTTGCATCTAGCCTTTAGTCTGGTGAACATGTCAAAAATGGGTCCCTGTCTCGGTTTGTTATGATCCAGCCATACACTACGAGCATCTCGGGATGCCTGGTATAGTTCTGAAACATGGTCATTCCACCCAGGTTTGTTACAAGAGTAATTTTTGTTATGCTTGTGAAATACTATGTCACTAGCCTTAGTAAGACAAGATATAATATTATTGTACAGCTTGCTGACTTCTTCTCGATGACTAGCATTAACACAATTGGGGTCTTCACAGGTAATGGCATCCTCACTGCCAGGATCAAGCTCAGAAAGGAGAGTGTGTGTTAAAGTGCAAAATTGCTCACACTCCTCCTCGTCAAGCCCGCCCCATGGCAGTTTTGGATTTACACTATTGTTTGACTGGGTTAATTCTGGCGCTCTTTCCAAACTAGCTGTTAAGGTCAATGGGATATGATCTTCATCTGTATATGTATACTGAATTTCCATATTTGTTATCATATCATGGAAATCAGCACTAGCTACGGTATGATCTAGCCAAGACGTTAAGCCCCATGCTGCACTGACACATGTGTTACTATGAGGGAGCATGAGCTGAGAAGAGATAATTAGATCATGCTCACCACAGAAGTTAGTCATATGACTAGCAAACAGAGAGTTACTCATGTCCTTCAGATTAGCATTCCAGTCCCCTATTACAGAGTAGCAGGTGGTATTTAGTTCTTGTAAAAGAGCACTTAGCTCTCCAAGGCATTCCAGGTATTGTTCTTCATTTTCATTACATTGGTAGGGCAAGTACACACTAAGAATAACTACTTTCCGTTGGATATCTTCTATTTCTATACCTGTACACCATGGTAAATTTGTTACAAGTGGTTTAACCCGGCTGTCTAAAGAGTCCCTCCACAAAATAGCTACTCCTCCCGGTGGGTGACCTGCTACTAGACCATCCATAGCATCGGTTGTCGAGACCCCAAACCCATGAAAATTATCACAGATAGTACTGAGGTTACCCAAATCCTGTTTAAAATACCAAGTCTCCTGCAGGCACACAATATCACTGGTATTAAATACGTCTACTACATCAGGGCGTAGGAGAAGCCCTCTGTTGGTTTTAGGGAGCCCCCTACAGTTATAAGTAGCAATACGCAAATTGTTGGGAGATGAAGTAGACTTTATATCCATGATTAACCCCTCCAACCCGGATGGGCTCTTGAACGCCCATAACAACCTCGGCCCGCGCAACCCGGAAGGGCTCTTGAACGCCCATTGCTTGCATGCGTGCTTTCGAATGCCGCGCGTACATTTTCGGTATCGTGGGACGGTAGGTGGCGCCACCAGGCGTAAACTCCGCCACAGCAACAGTATCTACCCCGACGCCATCATGGACAGTACGCCAAATAGTGATTCCGCTGTGTCCGATACCGTGCTTCCTACGACGCCCTTGCTTGTTCGTCGCGCCTTACCCCGACGCCATCGCCTAAATGTGTTATCTCCCGGAGGTATTGAGACGACATTGAGACTTTATGAGCGAGCTGATGCCAAGCATAATGTTGATGATGAAGTCAGTGACGACTCCAGTAATTATAAGTCGAGTGATTATGGCCATGAGAGTGATAAAGAAGAGCAATTCCTGGGATTTGCGAGAGAACATGACAGTGATGAGAGTGATGAAGGTGATGTACCAGTTGTTGAGGAAGCTGGTTTACCTAAAGACAGTGAACTTGAGAGAGTGAGCGAGTGGGAGAGTTCAAGGTCACTCACCAAATTTCGCTTAAGTGACACGACGCCAAGCCCTTCCCCTGGTAAATCGCCTTTCAAGCTACATTTGTATAAGCAGAAAATACTTGAGAAGGCGGCCGCGGCAGCTAGGGAACAAGCAAAACTACTTGGTGAGGATGAGGCTGTGAGTGAGGGTCAGCGTGGTGACCCTTCTCGTCCGCCATTGTCTCCCTTATCTACCCACGCCACCCAAGATGACCCGGATGCCCCGCATTCTTCCCCACCACCCCCACCATTGCCAAGGGTTGAGGACCCCACACTTTCGGCCTATTTGCCTCCTAGGTCCCCCGACAGGAGACATACTGCTGCCGAAAAGGGGAAAGGTAGGAAATATACCAAGAAAATTAAGAAAAGTAAGAGAGTTTTGTTCGAGGCTCCCGCGGCGTCCACCCCGGCCGGCCCCAGCCATACGTCCCCGCAACTTTCCCCACGGTCCTCCCCACCTCTCCCGCCTTCAACATGTCTTCCTGAAGAAGTCTTTGAGCTCGCATCACCAATACCTGGCCCTAGTGACAGTGAAACATTGCTTTCTGTCACTCGTCGCAGGCCAAGGAGCCCGGGACCTCGGGGGGACACAGCCTCACCTGCCACTCCTTCCCCACCTCGCCCACCCGCACGCCGCCCACGCATCACTGGTTCCCCGCCAGATTATGTGGGGGCCACTGATGATGAAGGGCACCTCTCTGAAGACTCTGGCCATGATTACATAGGTCCACCGTCAGGGCAAGATGACCACTCTGACGATGACTATATGGACATCGACGACCCTCGACCCATCCGCTTGGCCCGGCGTCGTGCTGCCCCCCGCCCTGGCCGCCGCCCTCGCCGCCCTAGGGCGCGCGCCTCCCGAGTTGGCCGTGGGCGTGCTGGGCCACCAGCTGGAGCTCCTCGTCAGCGTAGACAAGACCCATTCTACGTTTTTCAGTGGCAAGACGTAGTTGATGAGGATGCATACAACCCTGATGTGCCAGCTTTTGATGAGGTACTGGAGGGTTCAGGCGTTACCCCCAATTTTCCTGCAGGCCCCAATGCTCCACCACACGAACTGTTTGAGGCCTTCTTTGATGAGGAGGTGGTAGGCTATGTTGTCAAAGAGACAAATAAGCAGCACCAATTCCAGGTCCACTTTTTGGGAAAGGTGACCAAGGGCCACATGAGGCAGTGGACCCCAGTGACTCATAAAGAGTTCATGGTGTTCCTGGCACTCACCATGCTAATGCCTCATGTCAAGAAGCATAGGTTGCCTGACTATTGGATCACCAATGATCTGATATCCACCCCTGCCTTCGGGAAATATATGTCTCGCGACCGGTACCTTGATATCCTCGCAGCGCTCCATCTTGTCACCAACCTTGACGTCCACCTCCCAGACAAGCTGTGGAAGATTAGGACGTTGTAGGAGATGATGCGAGAACGCTTCACCTCCTACTTCAAGCCCTTCCGCAAGGTCGTCATTGACGAGTCTCTTGTGCTGTTCCGGGGAAAACTCAGCTTCCGGCAGTACATCCCCTCAAAAAGACATCGCTTTGGCATAAAATTCTTTGTGCTGTGCGACTGCCAAACTGGCTATGTCCTGGACTTCCTGGTCTACAGCGGGAAGGAAGGGGACTTGCTTGTGGACCCCCTCATTGGCTTTGGCGGAGCAGTGGTGCAAGCCATGATGGACCGCTACTTTCATAAGAATCACGTCCTCTACACGGACAATTATTACACGTCCCCCACTCTCTCACAGTACCTGCATGAGCACAAGACGGGGACTGTAGGCACAGTACGAGGGAAAAGGAAGGGCATGCCACCTTTCCCTCCAAAGACCAAAAAAGGTGATGTGTTCAAGAAGAAGTCGGGGCCCATTCTGGCTATCCACTGGCACGACCAGCGGAAGGTCAACCTCCTGACCACCATCCACAAGGGGGAAATGGTGGAGACTGGCAAGGTGGATCGCCGCACCCAGGCCAGGGTGACCAAGCCCGATGCTGTCCTGGACTACAACATCAACATGAGGCTGGTGGACAAGTCCGACATGCAGATAGGCTTCATTGACTGCCTGCGTACCTCGTGCAGATGGTACAAAAAGTTCTTTCTGCATATGGTGGACATGTCAGTTCTGAATGCCTACAACATATACAAGCTTCGGAATGTGAACACACCCATGAAGTTCAATAGCCTGCGGAGGTTCCAAAAGCAGGTGTTGACGGAGCTCCTGGAGAAGTATGCTATGCCACAGAGGGCAGTGGCACATCCTGGGCCCGCCGTTATTGACCGCTTGCAGTCTGCTCAATACTTGACTAGGCACAGGCTTGGTTCCCTGCCTCAGAATGAATCCGGAAGAACACAGCAGAAGCGGTGCCATGTCTGCTACAACAGCAGGGTGAAGCCGAGGTCAGGTAAAAAGTCAACCCTGGAGTGTGTGGAGTGCAAGGTGGCACTCTGTGCTGTAGATTGCTTCTTTGATTACCACTCCAAGCTGGAGTTCTAATAATCATACTGAAATTGCCAAATAAAATGACAATATGTACACTATAATTATATATAGGCAAAAAGTGGAAGAAAACCAATGTATTGTAATACAAAAGTCATGTATTATGAGAACATTGATACAAATACAATTACACCATAATAATATGTGAAAGTGACACATATGTATATACCAAGTGACATTCATATGATTAGAACCTATAGAAATATAGAAATCAGTGAAAAAAGACACAATAAATTGTATATAAATCGTTTACAAATCATATAACTAAGTGAAAGTGACACAAGACCTAATATTTGATGGCCAAAGTATAATAAACACCTGTGATAACAAATAATCAGTGCCTAATACAACAATAACCTACCTCAATTACTAATAAAATGTACGGTATCGAGTGAAAATGAGCATTATCAGTGACAGTGACACTCTCTAAAGCATATTTGTCAAAGTGAAAGTGACACAAGACCTAATATTTGATGGCCAAACTATAATAAACACCTGTGATAACGAATAATCAGTGCCTAATACAACAATAACCTACCTCAATTACTAATAAAATGTACGGTATCGAGTGAAAATGAGCATTATCAGTGACAGTGACACTCTCTAAAGCATATTTGTCAAAGTGAAAGTGACACAAGACCTAATATTTGATGGCCAAAGTATAATAAACACCTGTGATAACGAATAATCAGTGCCTAATACAACAATAAGCTACCTCAATTACTAATAAAATGTACGGTATCGAGTGAAAATTAGCAATATCAGTGACAGTGATACCCTAATAAACATATTTTATATAATTGGCCTCAAAATAACTAGAAAATATCAAATAAACATCACATTCTCAATATCAAACACTAAAATCGTCTAAGGGAGATAAATACTTTGGCGCGGCGAGCGGCTAGGTGCGTCGTAGCCATGGCCGAGGCGACGCGTCCGAACGCGGGAAGAATTTGCCGCCGAAAAGCACTCGTCTTCCCGCGCTCACCATTATGCAACCAGAGGGGCTAGAGACCTCTACTCAACGCCATTCGACAGAGGAAGGTTTGTGGAACATTATTCTTTTTTATTTACAACATTACATGACATATTCATTGACTTACAGAGTAGTTAACATAGGCCAAAGATCGTCAAAACACCCGGTACCGGAGCACAGTCGTAAGCTATAGCCCCCGGGGCTGGAGGGTTAAGAGTTGTTGGGAGGGTGGGTTACCGTAGTTATAGAGTCCTCATTTGTTGATACCGGTACCTGTGCCCTACGTTCTCTCCACCAGTACACCGATGCTTCCTCTGGCCAAAGTTCTTCATCCATAAACACCTCGGGATTTGGACACTCACAGTTTATTCTGAATGAAATATATGTGTGCCTATCAGACCAGGGAATAATTGGTTCAACATCCATACTAAGATTGAGTTTATTGGAGAGATATTCTTTCAAGTCGGATGCCGTCACTCCTGGCTTAAAACCTGTCGCGAATACTTTGGCTATGCGTGATCTTTTCACTTTTTTAACTGTACTTATCCCCGTACTTTTATTTTTACCCTTAATCCCCGGATGCATAAAGTTCCTAGGTTGAATTTGCACAGCCATAGAATTCCTAACATTGTTTGTGGTACCAGTACCGGTACCTCCATTCAGCCTCTGTTCCCCCTCAGGTATGTGATGAGTTTTACCTTTGGTGGAATGTACCCTAAACCATTGTCCTTGAACAGTACCCTCCCCCTTATCACCTGAGGGTGGAGGCGTTGTGATCCTGTCGATAGGGGTTGTCGTCGAGCTCCTTCCCGTCGCAAGTGCTGTAGTGATGCCTTGCGCGTTGCCTGTACTTACAGCTACATTATAGGCCCCAGGTGTTGCTATACTCATTATAGCGGGTGTAGCGCTTCCGACGCTCCTCACTGCAGGGTTGACTTCATTAATTTCCTCAGTGGCAGAAGTTACGTTGATGTTAGGCCTACCTCGGGTTGTCTCGTTGGTTCTACTCGTTATGGCTGTGGCTTCCTGTGTGATGGAGGAGGCGCCACTGGCACCTGGTGTGGAGCAGCTGGTGGTGGCATCAGTAATTTCCCCTGTGGCAAAGGTTTCAACGGAGTTAGGCCTCCCTCGGGTTGTCTCGTCGGAGTCGTCGCCGTCGGTTCTGATCGTTGTGTCGTGGACATTTGTGGATGTGGCCGTGGTCTCCTGTGTAGTGGAGGGGGCGCTATCTGATGTAGTGCGGCTGGTAGTGGACACTGCAGGTGTGGTATTTATAGGCTCTGGATTAGTGTCATTTACAGATGCAGTAGGCCTAGGCCTATTTGAGGGAAAGCCACCTGAAGATATTAAATTTCCTTGGGATTGGCTGTAGTCCTCAATCACTAGCACTCTACTACTCAGATCACCAGTTGCACTCAATAAGTCCTTCATACAGTCATTTTGGGCTGAGGAACACTTTCTCAGATTAGAAACTTCTGACTGAGTTTTCTTGATCTCACTAAGGAGCACAGTAACGTCAACATGATCAAATTGGATGGGTGGGAGTTTACCAAGGTTATGGGCAACAAATGTGGGTATATTATTACCTTTTTCCAGAATCAGCTTAATTATGTCTTTAATATTCTCACTATTTTTGTTGGGACCCTGTCTTTTCCTGTTCCGGTCACTATTGTCGTCAGCACACAGTTCAAACAGTCTATTCTTGGAGGACACAATCACTTCCTCATCATAGAATTCAACACACAATTTTGTTAACACGTCAGTACTCAGAAAATTGGATTTATTAGTCAGGAAACACAGTAGCTCATCGAGATAGATCTATCTATCTATCTATTGCCATGATCCCACCAATGAAAGGCAGAGATATAGAATATATACTTGTCATGATGTTATTAAAGTAGCCTATTAACAAAAATTACTGGTAAAAGATTGCAACTCCTTAACTCTGGGATATCATTATAATTTTTGTAATAATAATAATAATAAGCATGTTACTTATTTCTCATAAGCGCCAATTTTTCCGAAGAATTCACTAGCGCTCGAAAAGAGAAAGAAAAAAGAACAAAAATCAATGCATCAAAAGAAGGCTTATATACAACACACATTTAATAATCACTAGCAGTGGCAAAATAGCCTAAACTCTATAGCCATCTGTCATGACACCTCTCTCAAGATCATAGCTTCTCTCAAAGAGAAAAGTCTTAAGTTGTCTCTTGAAGCATTCAACAGAACTCAGTTGTCTCATGGACAGCGGCAACCTGTTATACAACCTCGGAGCCATGTAGGAGAATGACCTCTCAAAGAAAGAAGACTGCTGGAAAGCCCTTGGTTCATCAAGACGAAAAGGGTCATTGTCATGGCGCACAACTACACCATGGTGTGCCGGTGGGCGCCTGAGCAGCTCCGCAAGGTACCTAGGCTCACCAAATTTGAGAACCTTAAAAGTCACCAAACACAACTTAAATTCTATTCTTGCTCTTACTGGCAGCCAGTGCAGTTCTATGTGAAGAGATGTAGTAGGAGTTCTAGGTGGAACACCAAAAATTAGTCTTGCGGCCCTGTTAAGAACAGACTGAACTTTCTTCAAAATATAATTTGGAAGACCCACCAACAGGGCATTGCAATAATCAACACGAGAGAAGACCAATGAGTGAACCAACGTCAGGAGGCAACGTCTGGTTATGGTTGTATATGTCATATTTACATTATTATTATTATTATTATTATTATTATTATTATTTTGTATGAAGGAGACAAAAGATAGGCTGCCTATAACGAGTGTCTTCTGCAAAGCCAAAAAGTGACAGCCAGCCAAATTCAAGGTACTTTAGGGTCAAAATATCTGGACACACAAAGTTTAAGGGGGGATGGGCCGGTTTTCTGGACCACTTTCTCCCTCGTGCTTAGCCCCATTATTTTTCAGATGTTAAGAGGTTTGCCCCATTAGTTAGTCGATCTTAAGACCTTTCGCCCCATTTCTTCGTCAATATTTAGACCTTTCGTGCTATTTAGGTGTCGAATTTTTCCCTGGCGAACGATAGTGAGCCTGTAATGTTGGAAGAATGTAGTCAATTCCGAATCAATAAGGGAGTTTGAAAGTAATCTTGATAAGGCATGGGGAAGACAAGATTTGAAGTTTGATTATAAAACAAAAATACAGAATAGTAAAAATGTTGCGTCTGCTACCGCCGCCGCCAACACCGTGAACGACCGCAGCAGTGCAAGTACTGGTACTGAGCTGGATACACAGGCCTAGTTTGACTTTTTCCAGAGGATCTACTGTAAGAATCTGTAAGAATAACCGGCCTTTGGCCGGGACATTTTTCTACTGAAAAATGTACAAATTAATCTAGGAGGGGGATCTAATGGATGTTTTTATAAATTTGATGGAGGTCTAGGGAGGAAACTAAAAAAATCATAAAAAAATCATTAAAAAGGCAAATAAACGGCCCATCTCCCCTTAACCCGTCTTGGTGGTGTAATGGTTAAGGTGTCTAAAAATCTGTGTGTGATAACCCGGGTTGGAATCCCGGTGGATCACATATAGGCTTTCATTAATTTCATTGGAGGTGTTTGGTGTTGTGGTGAAATTAATACAAAATAGATTGAACTACTGTACTTACTACCATCTTTCCCTCCACTTCCATACAGTCCATCCTCCTATAACGCGAGTTTAGGGGCGGCACTGGGCCTCGTGTTGTAGGAATAACACTTTAAATGGAGATAATTCTATATGGGACTGGGCCCCCCAATTTTACCACTTTTCCGTATTTTTTTAGCTTAATAAATATATAGGCTAGGCTATACAACTTCCATTTCATCGGAATAACATTCACCGCCAAGCATAGTCACAGCTGGTCTTGGTCTTGGTCTTGGTGCGAGAGTCACGCTCGACTGGTCGAGGTGTGGCCTTAGTATCGGCTCTCTCTCCTAGGATAAACTTATAAACTATAATGGAAAAGGACAGGTTGAGAATAAAAGAAGATTGTTCCCCCGTGGGCATTCTCACCCCAGCCTCACTATTGTGAGGCTGATCTTTTCCTCCACACTCCCTCTAGGTAGTCCTTAACACTCCGTGCAGTGGTCTCATTCCACATGTTTAAGTCGTTCAGGCCAAGCAGGTAGATCACTATTCCGTCGAGCCCCCATTCATACCTTCCTACCACTGCATTCCATTCCTCCGCACCAATCTCTTGCACTATGGATCTTAGCATTACCCGCCTTTCTCCTTCATATTTTCTGCACTTTAGGAGGATATGCTCCACAGTCTCATCCTCCCCACTCTCGCACATCTTGCATGCCTTGTTGCCTTCATTTGACCATCTATATGTTCTGCTGTTCAGCTCAAGTGACTTAGTTCGGGCCTTGAAGAGGAGTTCACCTCCGATGCTCCCATCGTAGAATGGCTCCCTTCTTGGCTGTTGCTTACACATGTACCATTCTAGTGAACTCTTGTTTCTCATATTCCCTGCCCATTCGTCCCTTGCTACGCTTTGTACCCGTTTGCCGATCTCTTTCTTCCATCTCTCATGGCTCCACATTTCCATACTTTCCCCCATCATGATACCACGCATTCCGTACTTCTCTATCTTTTTGTCGCACATCTTGTTCCACTTACTGCTCTCCTTAGCCCATTCAAACACCTTTCGTGCCCATCTATCACCATTAATTTTTTCCAGTCTGACCCGGTACCGTAGGACTCCTTTATCTATTCTTTCTTCAAAGGAGCTCCACCCCGCATCACCTCTCAAGGCTTCTACTGCAGTGTACTTGTTCGCTCCCAGTGCGAGTCTTCCGACCCTATTCTGGGCAACTTCCAGCTTTGCCGTGTCATTCTCCGTCCACGGGATGGTTTCCAGACCATACATCAGGCCCGGCACCGCCATACCTTCCCATACTCCTCGCACTACTTCATACTTGTTCGCTCTACTCCTTGCAGCACTGCCAAGTCTTCCCACCCACTGGCTCGCTCTTGTTAGTCTCTCATCTTTTGTTTTCTCGCATCCTCTTGCATCCACTGTCATTCCCAGGTACTTGTATTAATTTGTTTGGGTAATAATATTATTCCCAAGTAGCCACGTCGCACCCACATCCGTTTCATCTCCATTCACTACTAGTACTTTACTTTTCTCCCTGCTAAAGCTCACATTCAGATCATTCCCATATTCGGACACCACATCTAGCATCCTCTGCAGATCCTCTCGGTTGTCGCTCATGATCACTACATCATCTGCATATAGCAAGATACCCAGACGTTCGTTCCCAATTAGTGTTCCCCTGCCGGCTTCTTTCATTCTTGCAGCTAGTTCCTCTGTGTACATCCCAAACAGGAGGGGGGATAGCCCACAGCCCTGTCTAACTCCCCGCTTGTTTTCGACCCAGTCTGTCTCTATATCCCCCATACTGTATCTAGCCCTGGTATTCTCATACATACTTCTTATGATATTTATTATCTTTTCACTCACACCTACTGTTTCAAGCAGCCTACACAACTTGTACCTGTTCACTCTGTCATATGCTTTCTCTATGTCTAGGAAGGTGAAGTATCCCTTCCGTCCGGACTTTTTCGTATTCTCTATCACTTCTCTCACTACGAACATGTTATCTTCCCCTCTTCTGTCCACTCGAAACCCATTCTGTTCTTCTCCCATCACTCTGTTCCTGACTGGGTAAAATTCGGGGAAGAACTAGGGCGTGTGAACTGGAGGGATGACGGAGGGGTAGACAGAATTAATGAAGAATTCACCAAGACAGTGAAAGAAGTAGCTGAAAGAAGAGTCGGGAGGAAAAAGAAAGGAAATAATAGGAGACCCCAGAGGAGATGGTGGAACCAAGACATCGAATCCGCCAGAAAAAAAAAGAAAAGAGAGCAACCGAAGGTGTAGAAGACTAAGGAGGTCCAAGGACAACGGTGAGAATGAACGGGTCGCATATGAGGAAGCATGGGAGGAATACAGGAAGCACAAAAGTATAACAGGAGGTTTAATAAGGAAAGCGAGAGTAAAAGCCGATAAGGATGTAGTAGATGAGCTGAAGGCAAGAGGCGGTGAGGTCAGTAGAGAATGGTATGACTTCCTAAGGGGAGAGCAAGAGAGTGAAAGAGTGAATGTGGAAGTGATAATGGTGAACGGAAGAGAGGTGAGAGGGAAACTGGAGAAAGCTAGGGCAGTAAAAGAATTCTGGGAAAACATAGGGGGTGCGAATGAGGTGGAGGATAGGGGCGAACCCAACCTGATAATAGGAAGAAAGATACCAGTAGATGAAAATATGGATTACGAGATCAGTAGGGAAGAGATAATGAAATGTGTCAAGAAACTGAAGACTGGTAAAGCTGCAGGAAACGACGAGATCCCATATGAATTCTACAAAGAGGGTGGGAATGGAGTAATTGAAGGCATGTATGGACTTTTTAAGAAAGTGTGGTCAGGAGAGAGGGTACCATATAAATGGAACGAGAGCCGGGTGACCCTCCTGCACAAAGGGGGTCACAAGAGTAAGAAAGAGCTGAAAAACTACCGACCAATAACGCTAACGGACACAATTTCCAAGGTGTTCTGTGGGGTGCTGAATGAAAGGCTGAAAGGGATCTTTAAAAGGAACAGAGTGATGGGAGAAGAACAGAATGGGTTTCGAGTGGACAGAAGAGGGGAAGATAACATGTTCGTAGTGAGAGAAGTGATAGAGAATACGAAAAAGTCCGGACGGAAGGGATACTTCGCCTTCCTAGACATAGAGAAAGCATATGACAGAGTGAACAGGTACAAGTTGTGTAGGCTGCTTGAAACAGTAGGTGTGAGTGAAAAGATAATAAATATCATAAGAAGTATGTATGAGAATACCAGGGCTAGATACAGTATGGGGGATATAGAGACAGACTGGGTCGAAAACAAGCGGGGAGTTAGACAGGGCTGTGGGCTATCCCCCCTCCTGTTTGGGATGTACACAGAGGAACTAGCTGCAAGAATGAAAGAAGCCGGCAGGGGAACACTAATTGGGAACGAACGTCTGGGTATCTTGCTATATGCAGATGATGTAGTGATCATGAGCGACAACCGAGAGGATCTGCAGAGGATGCTAGATGTGGTGTCCGAATATGGGAATGATCTGAATGTGAGCTTTAGCAGGGAGAAAAGTAAAGTACTAGTAGTGAATGGAGATGAAACGGATGTGGGTGCGACGTGGCTACTTGGGAATAATATTATTACCCAAACAAATTAATACAAGTACCTGGGAATGACAGTGGATGCAAGAGGATGCGAGAAAACAAAAGATGAGAGACTAACAAGAGCGAGCCAGTGGGTGGGAAGACTTGGCAGTGCTGCAAGGTGTAGAGCGAACAAGTATGAAGTAGTGCGAGGAGTATGGGAAGGTATGGCGGTGCCGGGCCTGATGTATGGTCTGGAAACCATCCCGTGGACGGAGAATGACACGGCAAAGCTGGAAGTTGCCCAGAATAGGGTCGGAAGACTCGCACTGGGAGCGAACAAGTACACTGCAGTAGAAGCCTTGAGAGGTGATGCGGGGTGGAGCTCCTTTGAAGAAAGAATAGATAAAGGAGTCCTACGGTACCGGGTCAGACTGGAAAAAATTAATGGTGATAGATGGGCACGAAAGGTGTTTGAATGGGCTAAGGAGAGCAGTAAGTGGAACAAGATGTGCGACAAAAAGATAGAGAAGTACGGAATGCGTGGTATCATGATGGGGGAAAGTATGGAAATGTGGAGCCATGAGAGATGGAAGAAAGAGATCGGCAAACGGGTACAAAGCGTAGCAAGGGACGAATGGGCAGGGAATATGAGAAACAAGAGTTCACTAGAATGGTACATGTGTAAGCAACAGCCAAGAAGGGAGCCATTCTACGATGGGAGCATCGGAGGTGAACTCCTCTTCAAGGCCCGAACTAAGTCACTTGAGCTGAACAGCAGAACATATAGATGGTCAAATGAAGGCAACAAGGCATGCAAGATGTGCGAGAGTGGGGAGGATGAGACTGTGGAGCATATCCTCCTAAAGTGCAGAAAATATGAAGGAGAAAGGCGGGTAATGCTAAGATCCATAGTGCAAGAGATTGGTGCGGAGGAATGGAATGCAGTGGTAGGAAGGTATGAATGGGGGCTCGACGGAATAGTGATCTACCTGCTTGGCCTGAACGACTTAAACATGTGGAATGAGACCACTGCACGGAGTGTTAAGGACTACCTAGAGGGAGTGTGGAGGAAAAGATCAGCCTCACAATAGTGAGGCTGGGGTGAGAATGCCCACGGGGGAACAATCTTCTTTTATTCTCAACCTGTCCTTTTCCATTATAGTTTATAAGTTTATCCTAGGAGAGAGAGCCGATACTAAGGCCACACCTCGACCAGTCGAGCGTGACTCTCGCACCAAGACCAAGACCAAGGCCAGCTCCGAAGCTCTTTTGCCGTCGCGCTGTAGGTGGGGGGCGGGGGGGTCGCGCAGGAAAAGGAGGCGCCGGATTTGAAGCACTCGGCAAGGCCATTTCACGTTATATGTTTTCGGCTCGGGTTACAAGAGGTTTAGGTAATTCGGGACCCCCCCGCCCCCCTCGTGTTGAAGGAGGATCGCGTTGTAGGAGCTCGTGTTATAGGAGGATGGACTGTACTTTTATTTATTTATTGGTTTTATTTATTTTTTATTTTTTATTATTATTATTATTTTTTTTATTTTTGCCAGACGCTGTAATTCCCGAGAAGGGGTGGCCATGAACATCAGGCGTTTGTCATGAATCGCTACGTCAAGTTGCCCGGGCTTGACATCTACCAATAACATTTTGACAGAAAGTGATGGCTCGATCCGCCGACCCTTTGATCAGCAGCCGACGCTCTACTGACTATGCCACATAACAAACCACCCCATTTAATTGACCACTTGCGAGTTTCGTTCTATAAGGAAGTTGGAGCTGTAGACATCGATGTTTAGAAGAATTACCAGCTAAAATACGGTTTTCATACATTAATAAATACATAAAATCCAATTCAACATAGTCTTTAGCCATCAAAATCCTAAATTATTATTGCATTTCTATTTACTATCAATGTCTACAGCTCCAACTTCCTTATACTGTAGAACCAAACTCGCAAGTGGTCAATTGTACAGTTGTTATTGAACTTACCCGCTGGAGTTGGAATGTTCTAACAGTGTAAGTAACCTACATAATTACTGTTTTTGGGTTTAATATCGATGTTTACACGGCGAACTTCCTTATAGCCTGAAACTCGTAAGTGGTCAATTGTACAGTTGTTAAGCCGGAGTCACACAAGCCATTTTCCACCAATTTTTACTGGCAATTATGGTCTGGAAGGTTAAAAAGTTACACTTTATATCAGAATTTAGCCACCTAACATCTACCTTCAGTCTAGTTACCGATACCAGTGCCAAAGTTACACTTTATATCAGAATTTAGCCACCTAACATCTACCTTCAGTCTAGTTACCGATACCAGTGCCAAAGAGCCCTGAAATAATGCGAGAAAAAACTTGCTCATGGAAAATTGACGGAAAAAGCGCTCGTGTGACAGCGGCTTTATTGAACTTACCCGTTGGAGTTGGAATGTTCTAACAGTGTAAGTAGCCAGCTCCTGGACGTCAGTGAGGGTGACGTGCATGATGCCATAGGTCTCGGTGGCGGAGACACGGGCCGGCCAGTACTGGTCACACTTTATTCTGGTGCGCTCTTCCAGCTTGGTCATCATCACTATGGTGCTGGATCGCTGCTCCCACAACATACGCCATAGGTCACCAAATGTCTCCGGTAAGGGGCCCTGGAATAAAATATAGGTTTATTAGTTTATTCCAAATGTCTCGGGTAATGGGCCCTGGAATAAAATACAAATCTCCCTCGATTTACGATTTGGTTACGTTCCTGATAACCCGATCTTAAATATAAAAATCCTATAGCAAATCCTTAAATTAATGGGGTAAAAGAGGATGTGTTCTGGGACCAGCCAAAACCCGAACACAAGCACTAAAAACCTATAATAATATTGTAAATCGGATAGTGAGGGAGACCTGTAGACCATCTACATGTCTATTAGTTGTTGTTGTTGTTGTTCCCCAAGCTGCCTGGCCGAACAGCCCCAAGCTGCCTGGCCGAACAGCCCCAAGGCCCCGAGTAAGGCCAAGGCCATAAACGAGCGCCCCCACAGTTATTAGTTTATTCAAGTACTGTACTGTACATTGGGTTTTGTATTTTATATTAATGTTAAAGAACGGGGTGTTACTTGTGGGAAATCCTTTAAAATTGTGAGTACTGTACTGTACAGTCAAAATTAAACAATAAAAATATTAAAGTTGGATAAATCTATAAAGCAATGATCTATGGTCAAGTTGCTCTAATTACTAAATAAAACGCCCCCACGCGAACCTGTCCCCGATAACGCCCCCACGCGAACCTGTCCCCGATAACGTCCCCACGCGAACCTGTCCCCGATAAGGACAAACCGTGCCAGTTTATTCAAAGACTTCACAAGATTGACCGCTCAACTTAGGGTCTGTCTGACTCAAAAGCCCTCTATGTATCTATTTATTGGTGGCTCCTTACGTCAATGACGTAAGAGCCTATGGTAATATGGCCTCGTTCCGGGCTCCTCTGAGCCCGGGTTAATCCTGATCACTACGGTCGAGAACCAATATCTTCTTAGGGGGTACCCCTTAATCATTCCTAAGGTACGTCATTGAGACGGAGCCACTGAAAAGTGAAAAATAAAAGAAAAAGGAATAGTACAGTTCAAACGCCGCGCCACTTGCGCATTCAGATCTTCCTCTGTTCCCATGAGCATGCCTTGAAATCCCAGTTGGCCTTGAACTGGCCTCTCTCGTCCGTAGGCCATAGGAGGCAGACGAAGTTTTCTTATCTCCACCACAGTGTTTATATAGCCCCTCTTCGACGCGAAATCTTTGTCCATAGTGAGTTTTTATGCAGTTGTAATAGTATATGCGTCTAAGAAAGTATGTATATGGACTAATTTTCACTTGTAAGCCTGTGAAGTAAGATCTTTCGTCTGGCTGGCCTACGAACGTGCCATTCAAGAAGCCACTTTCCACAGAGCCGCTAACTATTATGTTTTATCTCGTTTGTTCGTATCACACGAACCTCGGCTCTATAGCTACAGTGTCTTAGTGTTCTGTAAATTTGTTTTTGAAGTGTAATTCGTCAGTTTTTCCCTTAAGTATCAGTGTTTTATAAAGTGCCCTATCCTTTTTAACTATATCGGCTGACAGTAACCTCTGGTTGTGCCCTGGCCAGGGTTTACTCGTCACGCCACCGAAATTGTTTATTGGGGACAAAAAGTGCTTTCATTATTTACATTCAAGCATCTTTTAATTTAATTCGTTTAGACAGTAACCGCTGGTTGTGCCCTGGCCAGGGTTTACTCGTCACGCCACCGAATTTGTTTTTTGGGGACAAAAGTGCTTTCATTATTTACATTCAAGTCTCTTTTAATTTAATTAGTTTAGTTTCCACTCTAGTCGGTCACGATTCACTCTTCATATTTATTACCTTCAAGTTTTGTCACATGACAGTGTTTCCTATAAACCAGCATTACATCAACTAGGGATCGGATTTGTATTAACCCGCGGGTTCTGCTCCTCTAAACATTCGTATATATAAATTTATTTTCCCAATGAGCACCCATAATAATACCATAGTTGCCCTTGTCCCACTACAATGGAAAAATGATGTAAGACATGCTGATAATATTCCAATTACCCAGGTAACCTAAACCCATCACAAAGGGTCCGGTACCAAGACCCGGCCACCGGGACCGCCAGCAGGGTGGCAGTCCCAAGTGCCCGATCAGGCGGGAGACACCAGAATACCATTCAAGACCAAATCCCCGGTTTGATATTATTCCAATTACCCAGGTAACCTAGACCCATCACAAAAGGGTCGGGTACCAAGGCCCGGACACCGGGACCGCCAGCGAGGTGGCAGTCCCGAGTGCCCAATCAGGCGGGAGACACCAGAATACCATTCAATACAAATTCCCGGTTCCCGAGTCATTATCTCAACAAACCCCGGTCCCCAAGACCCGGGTTTTCAAGACTGCCGGGCAGGGAAATCCACCCAAACAGGCGGACAACACTATGTTACCATACACTCATAATTTCCCCGGTTATCCTAGTCCTCATTTCGATGAAACTCTGACACCAAGACCCAGCAACCGGGACTACCGAGTATGGCGAAAGTCCCGGGTACCCGGATGGTCTGGAAAGACATTACTACCATATAAATATAACCCAAGACTCCCGGGTTTTTCCCTAGGACTTATATTTATAAAACCAGAGCACCAAGACCCGGTACCGGAACTACCGGGTATGACAACAGTCCCTGGTACCCAGATATCCCCAGACTAGAATAGGTCTTTTTATAACCCACAACATCCGGCCGGATACCATCAAGCTATGAACCGGGTACTCTAACACTAGGCTAGGCCTAAGCCTATCCCATCAACACCAGGTACCCTAAGAGAAGGGCCCCAAATACAGGATTCAAATAGAAATTATTACTGAGTACTCTTGGTTAAACCATACTATAGTAAGCTAATTAACCTTAAACATGTTAAACAATATTTAACAAAATGTTCAGAATTAAGTCAAATACGAGAACTTATGATAAACACATCTGTATAACCAATTAAATTAAAGCAAATCATGCAAGGCTAGACCCTAATCCTAGCCCAAACAAAGTAAACCTAATAAGAACAATGCTTACCTCATTATGCAACATTGACTCCTTGATATTTCAACAGGCTCAGGCAAGACACGACATTACAGAGGAGGAGCTCTGATCATCAATTAGACCTACCCCCTCCATACCAAGAGATACCACAACAGGTCCTGTACATTATCCCGGACTCCAAGCCCTTGACAGCCCGAGCCAAGCCACCTGTGGGCCCCGGCCCACACCTAACAAACCTGCAATATCAGGGGAGTCTATGAGTCAAATCTTTAGACGTTTGTTCTGGTCCACCGGCTAAGATTATTCCCACTAATTACTTAATTTAATTAATTTACAGGGGTAGGCCTACGTACAAAATTTTAGTTTTTCAGTAAACAAACACAAATTGTCTTCCCTCTCTAAAAGAATCCTTTTGTTTTCTTTTCTCCCCTCTCGTCAGGGCCTACATGCAACCATAGAAGAAAGCTAAGGTGCAACAAACAGAAGTCCTCATCCTGGAAGACGATTTCTCCTTCAGAGGGTTCTCCTCCCCGGAACCCTCACCAGCCTACATGGACAGTATCACAGTACATGAAATGGACCCTCCCGAGGACTCAACCCTATGCTCAAGCAGGGATTGCACCACATTATCCCTTACAGCTCATAATCTCTGCTCCTATCATGCTAGGTGTATTGATAGGACAAAAGCTAGGTGGAACCCTAAAGTTTGTGACAGGTGTAATTATTACATAGCTAAGTTCCATAACCCACTTTCTACACTAGCCCCCGACACATGTAAGAATATTCTGAAAGCTGTGTGGCATGCGGTAAAATCGTATATTTCAGGTACATTGAAGAAACACCCAGAAATTGCAAACCCAGAGTACGTAAAATTCTTAGAGATATCCGTAGCTAGATCCCGTAGCTCTTCCTCATCACACGACAGGAAAAAGTCACATTCTAGCAAGAAGAGAGAGAGGTCAACCAGCCCCCAGTCGCCCAGTAAAAGACACAAACATACAAGGAAACCCCATGCCAAAGAACCACCATGCATCCAGACTGAACCAGGCTCTGAGGAGGTCAACCCATCCCCACTATCCCTAGACAAGTGGGCGGACTCTATGGATCAACAATTTGAACTAACCCCCTTACCTACCCCTACCGAACCAGCTCCCCCTCATACAATCAAGATATGTACAAGAGCGGAAATACATACCCCAGGACACTTATCTTACCATTCCACTCTGGCAGAACCAGACCAAGTAGGGTACAGTACAGTTGAAGAAGATCAACATACAATACCCCCTGAAGATACCCAAGAACCCTATGATATGGCCGACGACAGAATAGAGTGCTACGACATCATTTCCAGCAGCCACACTGACGAAAGTTGGAATGACAAGGACTCCCACACTTATCAGGGAGACCATTCAGGAGAAGACCCTCACCAGTCTGACATAGACTCAAGACTGTGCCCTCGTAATGACTTATGGAGAGAGATGAAAGATACTTTAAGATCATTGACCAACGAGTCAACAGACAACTTACATCAGAAATTGGCTTCTATGGATAAGGCTATCCAGGACCTTCAATGTAGGACCCTGTCCCCATCCATGCTACAACCAGCCACACCCGACCCAGTTCCTCTAGCTCAGATACCTGCCCAGCCAAAACAGCATGATCAGGAATTAACACCCACTCCGTCATCCTCCACTCAGTCCAGTCTTCAAGCCACTGGCCTTCCCAGTAACCTATTCCTGTCCCATATTCGTCCCCCCCCCTATTGAACAGGAACCGGAAATCTCCAAGAAACCCTTCCCTCTTCTGTTTGGGGACTCTCGTCACTGGAAACAAATACCAGTGGAAACACCTGAAGATGCGGACACAGGCCATCCAGAACTGATACCAGTCCCAAATGACTGGGTGATCGAAATGGACGAACTGCGTCACCTCCGGGCAAAAGACGCACATAACCAAATAGTGGACGTAATCATAAAACCTTTCCCGTCTATGTCAGACGCTAGGTACTTTACGTTCACACAGACATCCGCAGTCCCCTCGGGAAAACGCTTCAAACCATGGTCGGATTTGAATAAAGCCGATGGGCATAATGCCATTAAATCTCTATCCACTCTCGCAACAGACATACAATGCTCCACAAAAATGTCCGAAAGTAAAATTCCCATGCTGGAGGTTTCATCCTTAGGCTATGGCCCATGGTCGGAATGGGTATCTGGGGCAGAAAAATTTGCCCTTTCCAGTATGGATACTACACCCCAAAGAATCCCACAATGTATGTGCACAACTCCGACTCCATTCCCCAGGGGTTCTGGGATTATCTCAGAGCTCCAAAGATAGTATGCAAGCCATCCAATGACCCCATGATCTCGACACCTACTCCAGCGCTCATCGACAAGGATTTTAGACTACGCCAAAAAGCCCACAGACTGCTATCAAGCTTCATCACATGGCAGAAGCTCTCTAATTCCATGAGACAGGTGGCAGATTCCATCGCTGAACAAAAATCCAGAACAGCTCTCCATCTCATCAGGAGAGCATCTCTTGTCAACTCTCTAATGACCACGGGTGATGTCAAGACTGCTATTTATGAAGCAGCCAGAGCAAGACAAGATATACGCATCCACTTGTCCAAGAAAATGCCAAAAGATATCGCCGCTCGAGTCCTCCTCTCACCCCTATTCACCAGCAGATTAATGCCCCAAACAACATGGAACGAAGTCCACTCCCTACTACTACGACCTGAGATAGCAACGTCAAGACAGCCTCAAGCATATAGGCAAGGCCACCCTAGTAGGTTCCACCCTCACTCTCACCCTCGCCAATATACCCCTCATACATTTCAGACGCACAGGGGTAACTCATCAAGCAACAGAGGGCACAGAGGACACTACCAGGCCAGAGGTCGAGGCTCACCAAGGACCCAACCATCACCCTACACACGACCTCCACCAAAACAACAAAACTACGGGTCACAACAAAGACCTCAACATACAGGACGTCAGACTCATCAAGCAGGACGCCATGCTCCCAACCACCAGAAACCACAAGGTCACCACCAATCCACCAACTCTCACCAAACGACCCAGGATCCAAAAAACTGACTTTCCAAGAGGCCATCAACCAAGAAATGGCCCGGCATTCGACAGGCCAATTCAGGGAAAATTTCCAGCATTGGCCTCAAAGATCCTGGGCAAAGAGAGTGGTAAAGAAGGGCCTCACATGGAAATGGCTGGCAAGACCCCGCCTCAGAGCTCAGCCCAACAAGATACAGCTATCTCCAGAATTGGTAACAGTGATAAACCAAATGTTAACAGACAAAGTTCTCACTCACCCTCCAGAGGGCACACCAGTTTTTCTGTCACGCATGTTCCTCGTCCCAAAAAGAGACAGCCGTCAACTAAGACCCGTGATAGACATGTCCCTTCTCAACAAGTCAATTCACAATACAAAATTCAGAATGCTAACTATCTCCCAAGTAAGGCTAGTACTACAACCAAAGGCCTGGATAATTACCCTGGACCTGAAAGACGCCTACTGGCACATCCCAATAGCAAAAAGATACCAAAAGTTCCTAGCTATCCCATTCAGAAACAAAGCAGTAATGTTCACCAGAATGCCCTTCGGTCTGAACATAGCCCCCAGAATTTTCACCAAGATAGTCAAACAAGCTCTCCTCCCACTACTCGAAAATGGAGTAAAGATCCTGTTCTACCTAGACGACTGGTTGATTCTCGGGTCCACACCTCTCCAATGCCAAGAACAAACCTTGAAAGTAGTACAACATGTTACAAAGCTGGGCTTCAGAGTGAACCTGGAGAAGTCAATGCTCACTCCCTCACAATCAGCGGAATGGGTAGGCTTAATCTGGGACACACAACTCCAAACGATAAAGCAAAGCCCAGCCAATGCCAAACGTCTACAATTAAAACTGTTCAGAGTATTACATGCGAAGAATATCACCAGGAAACTTTGGGAATCTTTGATGGGCTCACTAAATTGGGTACAAATGACAGTACCCCTAGGCCGCCTCAGACTGAAGAGACTAATCTGGCTAGGCAACAAAGCCTTCCCTCTAACACCTCACAATTACCCGCTCGCCATCCCAAAGAGGATCCTACATCTCCTGGCTTTTTGGACAAGATCTCAAGTACGGGAATCGGTGACACACTGGTCAGATCCACCTCCCACCTTATGGATAGACACAGATGCCTCGAGCCTGATAGGGTGGGGCTACCAGTCAACGGAAGGCCATCAGAACCACGGGAAATGGACCACACTAAGTCAGTATCACATCAATGCCAAAGAGCTAGCAGTTCCTCTATTCTTTCTCAGGGACCATGCGACGTCATTGACCTCCAGATCAATAGCTTTCCGGATGGACAACATGGCTTCCGTAACTTGCTTAACCTGACAAGCGCGAAATAGACCTAGGGGCTAGGGTAGTTATTTGTGCATTTCTAGCCTTGGATTCTGACAGAATTAGTTATATTTACAATATAGAGCATTATTTGTTTTCGGTATGCTTTTATTTTACATATATGATGTATATATGAACCTTCAAGAGTGCTAAAATAAGTGGGAAAAGCATTTGGGTGGTGAAAAACGAAGATATTGGCCACCCGGTCATAATCTCAGGCGAGAGAGAGCCACAGGCAACCCTCCCCTCTCGCTGTCTGTGAGGTAACTGAGACGAGCGGGGCGGTGTGGGCCGGTGTCTGGGTGTTACATAACGATCTTTTCTGCAACCCACTTGTGCTACATTATCGCGGGAGAGAAAAATAACCGATAAATGATGATAATAAGAGGAAAAATAGGTGATAATTGAGGAGGGGAGGGAGGGGGGAATAAGGTGGGGAAGGAGGGGAGGGGGGTGGGTGAGATTTACATGGATGAGTACTGGAGGGGAATTATCTCACCTAGAGACAAATTCCTTTGTTTTGATAGGCCCTTTTTTTTTTTTTTTTTTGGAAGGTTTTTTTTATGGTCTTGCTTCCGTGAGGCCCATCGCGTTCCCTATAGGAAGCCTTCCGTGAGGCCTATCGCGCGTGCCGGGTTAAAGAAACAAGGCTCCACCCGGTCCAGGATCCTTCAAGACCTCTCAGAAAAGATATTCTTTCTAGCCCAGAAATACTCCATAGTAATCCACGCAACATACCTGCCAGGGGTCTCCAATCTATGGGCCGACGCTCTATCCAGGGGAAAGAGCACTTCAGTGGAATGGGCCCTCAAACAAGAAACGTTCAACCAATTAGTGCTACCATTTTCACCACAAATCGATCTGTTCGCATCTCTTCAATCAACGAAGCTCCAGGCTCACATTTCTCGGGACCTCAAGACACGGGAGGGAGGCCCGGATGCCTTCACAGTAGACTGGAACAGATGGACATCGATTTACCTCTTCCCACCCCCAGACACCTCACTAATGTGCAAAGTCATTCACCACCTCAGATCGTTCCAGAGACAAGTAACCCTGGTCGCTCCAATGTGGCCTACTCAAGCGTGGTACACTCAACTTACTCAATGGTGCAACAACCCCCTGCAACTCCCCCTAACAGATTTCCACTTGGAAGAAATTGGGAACCTGCAGACCTCGCTCAATTTTGCTATGTGGACATTCTCAAATCCAAGTGGCTCCCATCCTACGACGAGGAAGTCACGGACAAGCTCACGAACCAGTACACAGCTTCCACTCTGAGACAATACAGCTCTCACTGGAAACAATTTACAACGTGGGTTGTAGATACTAACCAGAAGAACCCATCAGCTTCCTTGTTATTGAAATACCTAAATTACTTGTTTGAAACTAAGAATCTAGCAGTTAACACACTTAGAAACCACCTGTCGGCAGTGAAGGAACCCTTCCTCACGCTTACCGGTCTATCCTTACCCCAGAAAGACGAACAAGGGTTTATGAGAGCTTGCTTCAAACTCAGAGCCCCAAATCGTCAGCTACTTCCTCAATGGTCAATCTCGAGGGTCCTAGCATTGTTACAGTCTAGGCCCTACTCGGTGAAACCAAACATAGAGAAGAAACTCAAGAAGTGTGTATTTCTGATGGCCCTAGCAACTGGCCATAGGGTCTCAGAATTGGCGGCCATGGCAAGGTCCCCAAACTGTCTACGGTTTGCCCCTAATAACGACTCTGTACATATTGCACCTGCACCAGATTTTATTGCAAAAAATGAGCACCAGGAACATATCTTTACACCTTTCTCCATTCCTGCCTTGAAAAAAGGAAGGATACACCATGCACTATGTCCTGTGAAAGCATTATATACCTACTTTAAGTCTGTTATCCCTAGAAATAAGGAACATTTATGGGTTTCTCCAGATGGCTCATCAAGGTTGGGGAAAAAAAAAAGTTTTAGCATCCACGATAGTAGATGTAATTAAGGAGGCAGACCCCCAGGTGATTGCCAAAGCTCACGACGTCCGCAAGTGGGCCACTACCATCAGGTTCCTCAACAACTTTTCAGTAGAATATATCTCTCAAACAGGTCTCTGGTCCTCGAGCAATACAGTAGGGTCTCACATAAAACGAGTTTATGGTCGATAAACGAGGGAGTTTTATGCGATTTCGTTTTATGTGAACACAGCATTTTGGTGGCCCAATATCGTCAATGTTCACTGGAAGCGTAAATTTCCGTCAGGAGCGTACGATATTTCGTACGTTTTGTACGATATTTCGGCGTTCTATATTTGCCTTTAGATTTGGTATATTCAGAGCTTTGCTTTATTATAGATTTGCACTTTGACAGGTTCGTTAGGAATGGTAATTATTTCATAAATGTTTATACATATTTTAATAATGCATCACTTAGCTCTACTCCCACTAGTTCTGTATATTTTGATAGAACTAAACTTAAAGATGCCCTTAAATTCCTCCTTTTCAATACTTATGTTAGATTCGGGCTGTACATTTTCAAACAAATATTAGGAATTCCTATGGGTGGAAATGCTAGCCCTTTAATTGCAGACTTATTCTGGCTTGCTTTAGAATTTAAATATATAAAAGACTTAGTTGACAGTAGCAAGAAAAATAAAATTCCAGAAAAATTAGCACTTGCTAAACTGTTAAGTAATAATAGTAGATATATTGATGATATTCTTGTTTGCAATTTGTTAAATTGTAATCAAGTTGCTAAACTTATTTACCCTAATTCTATTCCCCTCACACAATGTAACGTAAATTATAAAGTTGAAAATTTTCTTGATATAAATATAGAGATTGTTAATGAACAGTGCATACTTAAAGTATATCACAAAGTTGATGATTTTAATTTTAACGTAATAAACTTTCCTTTCCCTAGTAGTAATATCGATAGTAAAATAACTTATAACTGTTTTTATTTCCAATTAATAAGATTTTGTAAAATCTGCACTAAAGTAGATGACTTTTGGGCTAGAGCTAGGTTACTATACAGACTCTTAGTGGACAGAGGTTTTGAGGCAAGTAAATTGTTCCATAAATTTAATCTTTTTAGGGTCAATTATTGTGACTATTCTAAAATTTGACATCAATAATTTTAATCAAGCATTTTTAACTTGAAGTTTCTTGTATAACCTCTGCTTACTTTTTGTCTGTATTTATTGTTTATCTTTTTCTTTTTCTTTTTCTATTATTATTATTATTAATATTAATATTGATGATTTTTTAAATTTATTGTTCTTGTTAAAAGAGTACTCTTTGTTTAAATCTGTTGTTACTTCATATTTTGTAATTATTTGTCTTTATATTATATGTATTCATTGTCGATAGTATCAATTGCTTACTTTTGCGATTTCCTTAGTTTATTTGTGCTATAAATGTAGGTTATTTGTAGGGTAGTTATTGATAGGGGTCACTTGAGGCATGCTATGCTTACAGGTACCTACCCGATAGCACTATCGTTAGTGAGTGCTGTACTGTATTTTATATATTATTTTGTAATAGTATAGATATCTTATCAATATTTGTATTTTGTACTATTGTTAATGTCTCGTCATGTTGCAAATTTGATTTTAAATAATATTTTGACATTTAACATATAGTTTCTTTATTCATGCAGAGTTTAGTAAAATTTGCCAGAACGTCCCGGACTTCCCAAACTTGACTACTTCCTTTAACGTGACGATAGTGCGTTGTTATATGTGCGATTAGTTTGCTTGGGAAACAGATTAACTTGCTCATGTAGTAATGTACACCCTATGTGGTGGATTGTGTTCTTTTATTTAATAATTTTCATTTTAGTAAGCGTTGTTTCCACATAGCGATTTTGATAATTTAATTTGACTTTATATTGTCCTTGTCCCAATTTTGGTTTGTTTAGTTTGCAAGTTTTACATTTTCATTACAGGCTCGCTACCGCTCGCCAGGATAAAATCAACACCTAACTGCCACGAAAGGTCTTAAAATTGACAGAAATGGGTCGAAAGTTCTTAAAATAGTCAAAATAATGGGGCGAATGTCTTAAAATTAGAAAAGCAATGGGGCTAAACACGAGGGAGAAAGGAGTCAAGAAAAAAGTACAAGTGGAAATCTCCCCTTAACCCGGGAACTGCGGGAAGACTCTTAAGAGTTCCCCCGGCGGACTGCGGGAAGACTTGAGAGTCAGAGAAAAAAAAATAAGAGTAAGACTATTAAAAAATCCATTTAAAACACCCCCTATTTTATTTTTTTTATTTTTTTTTTTATTTTTTTGCCCCTGGGCCATGCAAAATATCACTCTTCTACCTCCCCTCCTTCCCCACTTTCCTCCCCTCCTTCAGTTATCACCTATTTTCCCTGTTATTCCCTTATTCTGAGGTATATTTTCGTGCTAACATTAGCGAGTTGCAAGCAGGGCATTGTCATCTGTTAGCAAGCGAGTGCAAGAGAGAGAGTATCGAGACTGTGTCTCAGTGGCCTTGGGGGAAATTGGCGGGAAAGCAGTTGCCTCACCCATACATTATATAACTCGCGGTCTGTATCTCCGATTTTGACCATCCAAACGCTGTTTTCACTTTTTATTGTTGTTTCAGGTTAATACCTTTATAATCAACCCATAATAGGCGCGTATGGATAAGTATTAATGCTATTTATGGTAAAATGAATATTTTAGTGATGGAAACAGCTCAAATACGTCAGCACAGGGAGACGTTTCTAATTACCCCCATCCGCACTTCTTAGGTTAAGAATTACAAGAGCAACTAAGCATCTTGACTCTCGTCCTCAGGTTTAGCCCCAATAGTTTGCCCATGTTCACACTTTTGCCCCCATTGTCAATTTAATAACTTTTCTTTTGTCTTTTTACTGTGTTGGTCTAAGTTTTGGTTTGTTTATTTTGCAAGTTTTACATTATAATTCCCTGCTGAGCAATAGATTCTAATTTAAGACGAACCAGAAATTTTTCTATAATTATTAACCCCACACCATAAAAATCTCTTTCAGAAATTATAATTTAAAACTTGCAAACTAAACAAACCAAAACTTTGACAAACACAGTAAAAAGACAAAACAACTAATCAAAATCGGTATGTGGAAACAACGCTTAAGCAAAATAACAATTCTTTATAAATAAAAAAAAAAAAATCCAAAATTACAAGTAATAATACTATGCCTCCAAGTTGTATCAGCATCTGAAGGTCCGCTGATCCAAGGCACGTCCTACCATCAGACAATTCGAGGGCGCAGCTCTTTCCCTGGGAAGAACTGGAGGCGGCTGTCCAGTCACTGCAAAGTAAGGAACCCGTTAAAAACTACCAAAGATATGGAGTCTGTGCAGGGTGTCAAACCAGAGCAATTTAGTTTGAAGACAAATGATTAGGAGAAGAGTACCGGGTACAGGGAAATTAACATTGAGTAGCATTATTTTGGCCTTTTTATCACTTCCACAGACATAATTTGAACTACAAACAATAATTTTAGTTATACTGTACAGTACTGTACAGACGAAGAAAATATGGACTCTGCTTTTGTTTGACACCCTGCTGACAGCCATTAACCCTTTCAGGCTCTGGGGGTTGCCAGATATATATCTTGATGGAGTTCTGAAAGAAATGCAAGGAAGAGCAGTGGATGATGGTGTACCGCTGATAAGGGAAGGAAATGAGTGGAAGTTGCCTGTACTGCCATTTGCCGACTATACAGTTCTGATGAGCGATACCGAATGGGAATGGCAAGGTCTGGTAAATATGTTTTGAACAGAGTGTGAAAAACGGAATCTGAAGGTAAATGTGGGGAAGAGTAAGGTTATGGTCTTTGAAAGGGATGCAGTCACAGAATGTAAGGCCAGGTTGAAGGGTCAGGCTATGGAGAATGTCAGCTAATTTAAGTATTTAGGCAATGTGTTCAGCATGGATGAAGTGCGGGAGAGGGTGAAACAGGGGGAGAGGGTTGTAGGGACGCTGAAAGCAGTAACAAGAAATAGGGTCGTCAGTATGGAACTAAAGAAGTCCTCGCAGGACAGTGGAACGTATGGGAAGCGAGAGAATGACTAAGATAGTGTACGAGAGCGAGGTGGAAATACAAAGAGGGAGAGGTAAATAGAGAGTTGGAAGGATGGACTAAAGTATATGTGTGAAAGTGGTGTTGGATGGGAGTCAATTGACTAGGGACAGGTGCATGTGGGCGATTCGTTCATGGCCACCCCTTCGGGGATCACTGCGTCCGGCAATAGACAATTTGAGGGTACAGTACTTTCCCTGCAAAAAACTGGCTCAACTGGTGGTCCAGTTACGATCCTGAAATCCCGATCTTAAAACCAAATACAGAAAAAATCATATAGCGAACCCTAAAATTAATTGGGTAAATGGGGATGCATTCTGGGACCAGCCAAAACACAAACACTTAAAAACCTATCAAAATATGGTAAATTGGGGCATCGGATAGTGAGGGAGATCTGTACGCACTCCCTCCTCCAGACCAGGACTATCATGACTAACCTCTGTAACTCAAAAACTACCAGAGTCAGTCCTGCAGGAGAGTGCTCTACCAACCCAGCCAAGACCTGTGAAATATACATATACTGTATAAAGGAGTACAGAGGATATCAAGCAACAACAGGTCTAGTGACCATTCTAGGCTGCTTGTCCTCCAAAACACTGAGGATCAAGTGTCCAAACAGTGGTTTAGAGTGGGTAGGTGAACATTGGAAAGGGAACTACTGCCCGGGAACTAATGTCCGTGGCAGGATTAGGAAGTTAGTAGGGAAAGGGGACAGATGGGTTAGTAACTGAGGGGAGGATAAAATAAAGTTATTAATTTACAAACGCAGTCAGTCGTGGGTTTCATGCGAGATATTTGTATAGGCGAAGTTTAAATGTATCAACGGTGCTGCAGTCTATAACGCCTCGGGGAAGCCCATTCAGTGAGTTTAACCCCTTCTGTACCGCAACGTCTATTCAACTAAATTAGGGCTATTATTAGATTATTTTATTCAGTTTTATAGGGGCCTCCAACAATTAACTCTTCCACGCTTTTATGACGCAGAGGTTGCCAGATTAGCAATAAGAAATAGACTTCTCTCACTCTTATAATTACCTCTCCAAAATTAGTTTTCTGCCCAAAGCTAACTCAAAGACAACTGCAGAGGTTGAAGTAACTAAACTAAAGGTTTATAAATACCCCTGATGGTAACAAAGGCTTTAAAGTATCCCTAATAGGCTCAAAATTGCATCATATGTCGGAGAGGGTTAATATCTTTACTGTAGTTATAATGTAAAACTTGCAAAATAAACAAACTAAAACTGGGACGATACAAGATAAATGCAAAAGCTCAATTAGAATCACTACTGTATGTGGAAATAACGCCTAATACTGTATATTCAAACTTTGAAACGGATTCGCCACAACACGGCCCCATCATGTCATCACAGTAGCTGATGTTGGTATAGTGCTTACAGTGTATCAGCAAGACTTAAACTCCCCCCTGAAGCAATTACACCTAGCGAATCTACACCACACCAGCCTTAACCCCTTTACTAACCGTGACAGGTTTGATTTCGGCTATATGTACAGTAGAACATTTTATGCAGCGTAGAAAGGATCTGTGGTAGTTCTATCTATCTATCTATTGCCTGACGCCGTGATCCCCGAAGGGGTGGCCACGAACGAACCGCCCCCATGCACCTCTGTCCCCAGTCAGTCGACGCCCCTCCCCCCAACCAGCACCGCCTTCGTTCATGTAGTTCCTCACTCCATCCTTCCACCTCATATTCGGTCTACCTCTCCCCCTCTGTCCCTCCACCTCGCTCTCGTACACCCTCTTAGTCATTCTCTCGCTTTCCATACGTTCCATATGGCCGAACCATCTCAAGTTGTTCCTTTTCACACTTTCCAGCACATCTACCTCCACACCACACCTCCTTCTTACTTCCTCATTAGTCTGTCTATCCCTCCATGTAACTCCGCACGCACTCCTGTGCGTAGTTAAAAGGGTTAATTGAGAGTCTGTAGCCTTTTAACCTGACAAGCGCGATATGACAGTAGGTGCTAGGGTAGTTATTTGTGCATTTCTAGCCCTGGATTCTGACAGAATTCGTTATATTTACAATATAAACCATTATTTGTTTTCGGTATGCTTTTATTTTACATATATGATGTATATATGAACCTTCAAGAGTGCTAAAATAAGTGGGAAAAGCATTTGGGTGGTGAAAAACGAAGATATTGGCCACCCGGTCATAATCTCAGGCGAGAGAGAGAGACAGGCAGCCTTCCCCTCTCGCTGTCTGGGAGTCAACTGAGGAGAGCGGGGCGGTGTGCCGGTGTCTGGGTGTTGCATAACGATCTTTTATGCAACCCACTTGTGCTACATTATCGCGGGAGAGAAAAATAACCGATAAATGATGATAATAAGAGGAAAAATAGGTGATAATTGAGGAGGGGAGGGAGGGGGGAATAAGGTGGGGAAGGAGGGGAGGGGGGTGGGTGAGATTTACATGGATGAGTACTGGAGGGGAATTATCTCACCTAGAGACAAATTCCTTTGTTTTGATAGGCCCTTTTTTTTTATGGAAGGCTTTTTTTATGGTCCTGCTTCCGTGAGGCCTATCGCGTTCCCTATAGGAAGCCTTCCGTGAGGCCTATCGCGCTTGCCGGGTTAATTGCTACACGTTCGTCCCAAGCTGAATAATATACTGTAGTCTAATAATTGCCGGATTATAATTAAAAGTAAGTCACCGGTACAGAAGTGGTTAAGGGGGGGAATGCGCGTATTTTTTTGCTAGTTTATATATCTTTAAATTATTTTTTTTTAGTTTCCTCCCTAGACCTCCATTAAGCTTTAAAAAAATACTCCCTAGACCCCCCTACAAGATAAATTTGTAAATTTTTCGGTAGAAAAATTTCCCGGTGAAGGCCAGTTCCTCTTAAAATTACAGGCTCACTATCGCTTGCCAAGACAAAATAAGACGCCTAAATGGCACAAGATGTCTTAAAATTTACAACTAAATGCGGGTGAAAGGTTAAAATCGTCAAAGTAATGGGCAGAACGTCTTAATTCTAAAGACCAATGGGGCTTAACAAGAGGGAGAAGGGGGACCAGAAAACTGGCCCATCCCCCCTTAACCATGATATAATAAAGCCGGTAATAATATGCTAGGCTAATAAATAAATAAAAATTGGTAAATGGATACGGTGTGACAGTCACTAGTTTTAGCAAGAGTGTTTTTTGTTTTTTTTGGCATTTTGTCTTTGATATACAGTGTTGTTTTATACCAAGGACTGTCGCAAATGAGTATTTACCCATTATCCAACAATCTAAAAACACGGCCCCCACTAGTGGGGAGGGCTATGAAGATCAGGGAAATTGCGGGGTAAAAGGGGAAAAATAGGGGGCATTTTTCAAAGTAAAAAAAACCCAGTAATTGAATTTTGAAAGTTGGCTCGAGTTTTCATGTCCATTAAACCCCAAAATTTGAAAACCCGAGCCAACATTTGCCAAAACTTGGCTCGGGTTTAGCGATTTTTTGAAGTAAAAAAACACAGTAACCTAACCTAGAACATTGGATACAAGAATAACCCTTACCTACCAGCTAGTATGTGTCTCTAGTTTATCCCATACCTACCAGCTAATCCCTAGTCATGAACCTAACTAAGAAACCTAACCTAACCTAAAAGTAATACAGTTCGTGGATAGCGGGAAAAGTGTAATCCGGCAGAGAGAACATCAACAAAGTGACAGTGGCTTTGTGCAGTGGGGACTCTGAAAATGTGGTAAATTGATACGGTGTGACAGTCACGAGTTTTAGAATGTGTGGTTTACCTAACTAAGAAACCTAAGAAACCTACGTAATTGTTTAGTTTATGTCCTCTTTTTCTAGTTATTAAAAATGTATTCTATGGTGTATAATATGATATATACAGTAGTAGCAATAGAACTGTTCAAATGACCTGGAAAGTGTATATTAAACCAAATACAAAACTTTGAGTTGTTGTTGTTGTTGTTGTTGTTGTTCCCCAGGCTGCCTGGCCGAACAGCCCCAAGGTCCCGAGCAAGGCCAAGGCCGTAGAGCGCCCCCACAAAACCCTCCCTGCTTACCACTAACAAAGCCCGGGTGACCGAAGCCACTCTAAGGCAGGGAGCCGAGGAGGGCGCGGAAACGCCCGGGAAACCAAAGCCCCACCCAAGGCCCTGTGCCCCTCAGCAATTATGAAGGGAAAGTTGAGGGGCAAAGGAAAATGTGACGCTTTGGCTCCCAATCTGCCAACTTTTAGGTTGGCAGTAGGGAGGTCGATCCACGGAAAAGACGCCGTCACTTGAGATCTAGAAGATATAAGTAAAAGGAACAGTCAGAGTAAGCTATGGGTATGGTAGAGATCGCTCAGCTCTCACTCTGATAGACCAGCCCACGGATGTGTTGTTTACATTTTGGGTTTGGAGGGGGAGAGGAAGACAAACTAAACAATTACCAAAACCTAACCTAACCTAAAAGTAATCAGTGGATAGAAACTAACCTAAAATGTACGCAATTACCAAAGCAGCACTGGATCGCGCAACTGTAAGGTCCCCCGAGTAAGGTAGGAGGGGAAAAAAATCTATAAAGCAGAAATCCCGTAAAACAGGACTTGTCATTATGCAGACAAAACTGTGTTTTACCCTATATCTCCCTTATAATACATTTGCGACGGGAAGGACATATAAGTTTGACATAAGTTTCCTCACATTCAACCTGTCCCAAAGAAGGGTGACCGCTCTCAACCCTCCAACTATCGTCCAATTGCTCTCATCTCTTGTCTTTCTAGAGTTTTTGAAACTATTCTTGCTTCCAAATTTCTTAAGCATTTCTCTTCTCATAATCTGCTCTCAGATCGCCAGTATGGCTTCCTTAAGGGTCACTCTACTGGTGACCTTCTTTCATATCTTACTAACTCTTGGTCATCCTCCTTTCGGGACTTCGGTGAGACTGTTTCTATTGCACCAGACATATCTAAAGCCTTCGATAGAGTCTGGCATAAATCTTTAATTTCTAAACTACCCTCCTTCGGTTTCTATCCGTCCATCTGTGCCTTTGTCTCTAATTTCCTTTCCGGCCGTTCCATAGCCACGGTTGTGGACGGCCATTGTTCACTTCCTCACCCTATAAAATCCGGTGTTCCTCAGGGCTCTGTCCTATCTCCTATTCTCTTTCTAATTTTTATAAATGATCTCCTTAACTGTACCTTAATTCCCATCCATTCATACGCAGACGACTCAACCTTACACTACTCCATTAGTTTTTCAGAGGATTTATTGGGATAGTCTTTGTTATTCAGAGGATTTATTGGGATAGTCTTTGTTATTCAGAGGATTTATTGGGATAGTCTTTGTTATTCAGAGGATTTATTGGGATAGTCTTTGTTATTCAGAGGATTTATTGGGATAGTCTTTGTTATTCAGAGGATTTATTGGGATAGTCTTTGTTATTCAGAGGATTTACTGGGATAGTCTTTGTTATTCAGAGGATTTATTGGGATAGTCTATGTTATTCAGAGGATTTATTGGGATAGTCTTTGTTATTCAGAGGATTTATTGGGATAGTCTTTGTTATTCAGAGGATTTATTTGGATAGTCTTTGTTATTCAGAGGATTTATTGGGATAGTCTTTGTTATTCAGAGGATTTACTGGGATAGTCTTTGTTATTCAGAGGATTTATTGGGATAGTCTTTGTTATTCAGAGGATTTATTGGGATAGTCTTTGTTATTCAGAGGATTTATTGGGATAGTCTTTGTTATTCAGAGGATTTATTGGGATAGTCTTTGTTATTCAGAGGATTTATTGGGATAGTCTTTGTTATTCAGAGGATTTACTGGGATAGTCTTTGTTATTCAGAGGATTTACTGGGATAGTCTATGTTATTCAGAGGATTTATTGGGATAGTCTTTGTTATTCAGAGGATTTATTGGGATAGTCTGCGCCGAGCGTGGGCGCAAATCCTGGAACCTTCTGGGTGGAAGTCCAAGACGCTAGTCACTACACCAGCGAGCCCTTACATAAATTGTTGACTGAACCGGCACATCATGCTAGCAACTTTCTGCGGGTCCCTCAATTAATGAACTGAATTGAAACAAAAAAGGCAGTTGATATATCCGATAATAACATATTTGGGGGAAATTAAAATATATTCCCTTCGATCATATGGGGAAAATAATAGGAAGAGAGTGAGAAATGGCCGCCATCTACAAAATGAAACCTGCATATTGAGGTTCAGTGTTCGTTAATTTAGAGTTAATGTAAGCTATTATAGGTTAGGTAAGGTAAGGTAGGTTTGGTTATAAGGTAAGTGAAGTTAAAGATTGGGTTATATTTTAGGTTAGGTAAAATAGGTTAAGTTAACTAAAAATCGAGTGATTTTCCCAAGGAAATGGATATGGAAATCGTTTGAATTAAGTTAAATACAAGGGGGAAAACTGATTTAATCATAAAAACGAGTAACACCGTTACCGGTTACCAGTTAGTGAAGTTAATTAGTAGCTATTTTATTTTAAATGTGATGAAAATAGACGAAAATAGAATAGGGTCATTGAGAAGGTATTATCTCCTAACATTCGTGAATATGTCCGTTTAGAATGCTTTATACCCCAACTCGAAAAATTTAATCTTCGATGTTCGTCTTTTTTCACTAGCTTATGACTTTTCTAACCTAACCTAATCTAGTCTGGGGTAATATATGCTTAGTAAGTTAGGCTTAGTGAGATACTGTCAGGGACTTTTGGACAAATATTCACCATCAACTAAAAATGGTGGTGAACTAGAGGACTAATACAAATGTTACCCAATAAATATAAATTTTCTTTGTTTTACGTTCCATAGAAAACAGTTATTTTAGGGTAACTAATATTTCCTATAAAAATATTTAGTTTCATTTGACTGTCCTTATTTATTATTCAATTTATATTATATTTTGCTTTCCCTGTATGCAGGCTCATAGAGGAATTAATTTGTATTATAACATTTAACCACACATCGAAAGCTACAGGAATCGTAGTTCAAAAAATGGATGGCAATATACTGCGCCTGGAAATCTTGACTTCCGCACCACAACACTCATTAGTCTCATTCTGCTCTAAGATTCATCAGCGATAGGACGTTCTCGATCAGTCCTCGTGACTCATAATCACCCAGATTGCAATAATTACTTAAAATAACTTCGATAGGCCTACTAGGCCTATTCTATAAGATGACCACTTCAAATGTGATGTGTAGTGGTGATATAATTGATAGGATCACTAAATGGGGAGCCCTGCTGCCCGGATCAAGTGGCCGTTGCCAGAAAATTTTGTTTGATGGCGTCCCTGCTATAATGAAATGTGGCACTAGGAAGGACGACCGGCTCGGCGTCTGGGGACGGAAGATGGAAGGCCGCATGTTGGAGGGTAAGAATGGCCCGATGGTGCTTGCAGTAGGATCTGATGAGCCTATGATTGTTATTTCTCGGGCACCTTACTTGGTGAACTGATCTTACTAGCAGTTGGTGTTGACTGCAGCACTATAGCCTATGGCCGCCACTGTCATTCCAGGTCAACCAAGGAATGGTGCTCTGACCTATGGTAACAGCAAAATGAACCTCTATTATATAAGCACATTAGGCCCAGAATTAACCCCTATCGGTACCGGTCACGTCCCTTTGTATCTGTTTTTAGTCATAGTTAGATTATTTTATGCAGCTTAGGAAGGGTTGTGTGGGCGTCAGAAAGCTGTAGTTGTGATAGTTTATATGCCATTAACCCCTTCTGTACCGGTGACGCCTTTTTAATTAAGTAACACCCGTTCTTAACATTAATCATCAATTACAAACCCCAATGCAAGCATATGGTCCTCCCGGGATTCCAACGCGGGACACCACACCCACAATAGAACAGAAGACATCTAAACCATTACACCACCAACACAGTTACATTTAGACGAATTAATGCGGTTTAATCACTTCTGTATCAGGGACTTCCTTTCCATCATATTCTGGCAACTATTAGACGATTATATTTACCTTAGGAAGGACCTCTAGCAGTAATAAGGCTTCAAACTATCTCGACCAACCCTTTCAAATACCACAGATCCTTCCTCAGCTGCATAATATCGTCTAAATATAGCTAGGATGAAATACAACACGTCACTGGTAGTTAAAGGGTTTAACCCCTTCTGTACCGGCGACGTCTTATATTTTTGTATTGTAGCTACCATTCGACGATTTTATTCAGTATAAAAAGGACCTCTAGCAATTAATAGGCTTCGAACTATTTCACTCCACCATTTGTAGGCTACAACCACAAAAAATCGACAGCTAAATGACACGAAGTCTTACTATTGACAGAAAAGGGGCGAAAGGTCTTAAAGGTAACTTATTGTAAAACTACTGTATGTAAAATGTTTGTCAATCATTTTTTTTAATTTAATTGAAATCGCCAAACAAGCATGAGGGAGAAAGGTGTCCAGCTCCCCTTAACCCTTTCAGTACCGCGCACACGTTACCTTCCCACACAGTCCAACCACCAACTTTATTCTGGTCCCCTTCCTCATACTTAACCCCATTAGTTTTAAGATCTTTATAAAGTTTGCCCCATTAGTTTGTCTATTTTAATACATTTCGCCCCAAAATTTCTTTGTCAATATGAATGAATACCTTTCGTGTCATTAATTGTGGAGGCACTGGCCTTCGCGTGAAAATTTTCTACCGAAAAATTTACAAATTAATCTAGTAGGGGGATATCTAATGGATTTTTAAAAAGTTGGATTGAAGTCTAGGGACTCTCGGAGGAAACTAAAAAATAAATAGACCCCCAAAATAACCACTGTACCTGAAGACCTTCCCACCACACAGTCCAACCACCAAATGACCGCCTCTGCTGCCTTGGTCCCACACTATGGTTAGGTGGTCCAGGTACCCCCCCTCCCCCACCACCACAGGATACTCTTTCCCCCACAGGGTACTCTCTCCTTGCTCAGTCACGCCCACCTCCCCCTTTCCCCCATAACTGCTCTACCTCCGTCAATTTACCCCCCCCCCCAACCTGACAATTTACTATCCTCTCTCTCTCTCTCCCCCCCCCCCCCCCCCCCCCCCCCCCCCCTTACATGGGCTCTCTATCATTGTTCAGTCCTAGCCCCTTCCCCTACCCCCCCCCTAACGAACCAATATGACCACAAATATAAAAATCTCAATTATTCCAACCCAATATGAACCTCTATTATATAAGCACATTAGGCCCAGAATTAACCCCTTTAGGTACACTCACGCGTACTAAAAGTTGCTCAGGGGTGGGTCCTTCCTCCCCCTACTCCACCCTGGACAGGTGGAAGGGGGGAGTCGGGTCCAAGTCTACCCCACCTTCCACCCCCAAATTATCCCCTACTACCCCACCTTCCTTCTCTAGTTTGTGATTAGCGACGATTGTTCTCATGTATTGCAAATTATTGGTAAACCATCAATGCACATGCTTACAATGGACAACATTTAACATTTATTATGAATTTATAAATACAATATACTATATAATTGTATTCTCAAAATGAGTCTATACACAACGTGGGTTACACGAATCGTAGCTGTAGTGGTCTTGTGCCTCTCTCTCTCTCTCTCTCTCTCTCTGCGTGTGTGTGTGTCTCTCTCTCATTGCACTACTTTCTACGATCCTGAGTTAATGTGATTTCAATATAATAATACCGTAATTAAATCCAGTATCATACAGTATTCAGGATAGTATGTTCACCATTATTGTAATACACATCAACGTGCCCTCTACGATTTACTCCTAGATTCTCAAATTACCTACACAGTCGTGCTTTTATGTCTGATAAGGAAAGGACTAGAGGCAAAGATAGGCTGGAATAGTGTTGTGACTGTTATTGATTGTTTTGTTTATCATTTGAATCAGTTTCTCCCATTTACTCAATACCATACATATTATAAACGGTCTGCATTTAATTCTAAGTGGCCTATACACTTTGTTCAATCAAGTAAATTTAAAACTCTAAACAAATTACTATCAAAGTCGGTGTTAACTGTTAGTAAGGTTTGAGTATCGAGCCCTTGAGTAGTAGGGCTTGCCTTCTCAGTCCCCCCTTCTCTGTCTCTATCTGTGATCCCAGCCTCTCACCTCTACAAACCCCCAAATAAGGAATAGGATTAATTGACAGTTTTACCCTCAACTCTACTCTATGTGTATCGAATGCAGGCACCATTCATTACACACGCTAATGAAGGGAAATCTACCACATTAAGACCCGTTAAATCTTGGTTGTAGAAAGTGTGTGCTATAAGAGAGTTACAAGGAATAGTTATTATCTCAAAGACCTTCCGGTCCATTTCGGGGAAATATTCGAGGTGGAAGGAGAGACATTTTTCAGTGCACTAAACTCCTTACAGAGTGTGCATAATACTACCGGTACTATCTACTGCCTTCTTGAACTGCCGAACTGAGGAAATGTTTACAACGTTTGAGGAATGTTTGTTCCAGGTAGAACAGATCTTAAATGGGAAACAATTTCCACAAATACTAGTGCTGAACCTTTTCAATTCTAACTGCCAGCCATGGTTGCGTATTGTATTCATATTGAGGCTAAACATTTTGCTATGATACAAATCATCAAATCCATTACACATTTTAAAAACTTTAGTGAACTGACCTCGTAGTCTGTGTTAAAGAGAGAGAGTACAAAGGAGTACAAAGGAAATCAAGCAACAACATATCTAGTGACCCCTCTAGGCTGTTTGTCCTGCAAAACACGGAGGATCAAGTGTCCAAACAGTGGTTTAGAGTGGGTAAGTGAAAATTGGAAAGGGAACTTATGCCCTGGAACTAATGTCCGTGGCAGGATTAGGAAGTTCGCAGGGAACAGATGGGTTAGTAACATAACACAGTTACAAGTGTTCTTTTGTATATCTGGGAAAAAGAGAGTAACGTCTTAGTAATATTTATACGCAATAATCCTTGATGAATTTGAGGGGGGAATAAAATATTATTCATTTACAAACGCAGTCAGTCGCGGGTTTGATGCAAGATATTTGTCTAGGCGAAGTTTAAACGAATCAACGGTGCTGCAGTCTATAACTTCTCGGGGAAGCCCATTCCACAAGTTGACAACTCGATTGAAGAAGATATTCTTAGATTCGTGCGAGTTAAAAGATTTACCAATAATTTTGCAACCGAGAGAGAGAGAGAGAGAGAGAGAGAGAGAGAGGAGAGAGAGAGGAGAGAGAGAGAGAGAGAGAGAGAGAGATGAATAGACCACTACAGCTGAGATTCATATAACCCACATTGTGTATAAAGACTTATTTTAAGAATACAATTATACAGTACGTTTTATCAATAAATTCCTAATACATTTTAAATGTTGGCCATTGTAAGCATGTGCAAAGATGGTTTAACAATAATTTGAAATACATGCATGAGAACAATCGTCGCTAATCACTAACTACCAGTTAGAGAAGGAAGGTGGGGGAGTTGGGTATAGTTTGGGGGTGGAAGGTGGGGGTAGACATGGACCCGACTCCTCCCTTCTACCTGCCCAGGGTGGAGTAGTGGAAGGAAGGACCCACCCCTGAGCAACTTTATGTACGCGTGAGTGTACACTCACGCATACTAAAAGTTGCTCAGGGGTGGGTCCTTCCTTTCCCTACTCCACCCTGGACAGGTGGAAGGGGAGAGTCCGCTTCAAATGTACCCCCCACCTTCCAAGCCCCAAACTATCCCCAACTCCCCCATGGCCCTTCCTTCTCTAGCTGGCAGTTAGTGATTAGCGACGATGTAATACATGTATCATGTATTATAAATTATTGTCAAACCATCATTGCATATGCTGTATGTATTGTATTTTTTACGCTTTTAACCCCTCATTTTCCCTGAACTTCATAGCCCTCCCCACTAGTGGGGGGCGTGTTTTTAGATTATTGGATAATGTCCTAGCATGTTTCACATGCTTGCACCGTCAGGGGACATTCTGACGACATATACAGACAAAACACACATAACAAAGCCACTCCAACACCTTCCTCTCTCTCCAACACCCCTTCTCCCCTCTCAACACTCTTCTCTGAGCTATTGCCGATAAAAATGGCATGTTCAGTCCTGTAAAGAATCGTAAGATTCAGAGTCGTGAAGATTCCAGGACGAGCTCATTAGCGGCGGATCCCCAGATCGACCGTGGTGATTGTCACCTAAACATCTGCAAAACTAATGGGTAAATACTCATTTCAGCTCCTATTCAGTATAAAACAACACTAGCCTATATATAACTCGCTGAAATCGCTGTCGGTCCAAAAAGTCAGGTTTACCCGGAAATGTGTTAAGAGTCGGAGTTAGACTGAGTTTGTTTTCTCTTGTCTTCTTGTTGAGAATATAGCCTAGCCTAGCTACAAACCTACTAAAATCTACCATATGCCGGTCACCTTCCTTTATGATCTCCCTCCGACATCAGACCCTTGCTTGACTTTGCTTCTGTTTGGAATACTGGATTTCAAGGCGATCTTAATTTTCTAGTCTGTTCAACGTCGATGGTCGAAACAAGTAACCAACCACTCAAGTCTCGCTTATCATGATCGTCTCTCTACCTTAACCTGTTTTCAATTAAAGGCAGATTGTTGAGGACCGACCTTATTCAGTGTTACAAAATATTCCATAATCTCTCGCCCATTACAGTAAACCCCATGACCTGTTCACTATGTCACCCCACCAAGGAGTAAGAGGTCATAAATACAAGATCTTTGTTCCCCACACAGAAACCGAAGCAAGAAAAAGGTTTTTCTCCTGTCGTATAATCCATCAATGGAACTCCCTACCAGCTGAAATAGTTAATTCCCCCTCCCTTGCTCAATTCAAATATAAATTGATCCAACACCTCCACAACTCACTCTTCAACCCATAAAATCCCCCTTCCCATTGTTTAGCAACATCTCAACCCCTGATAAACTACCCCATCATATTATTGGTCCGACACACACTAGCCTACCAGTCACCCCATATAGTCAAGCATCCCCAGTCACCCAGTGCATTCAAATGTTGCATCTGACTGGCGTGTCATGCTATCTCCTGGGCTGCCTAATCCTTGGCCTGTCATGCGCTACCGATTGGCGGCCCTACCAGGTGAGTTAACCAGGTGAGTTAGGGTAGTAAAGCTGTGAAGCTTCAACCTTAGGCTATGTCACCCTACCTGGGCGGAGTGGACCTCAGGGCGGATAGGATTCACAGGGAGGATGTGGACACCGTAGACGTCAGGGGAAGGCACCCATGCACCGCAGTCGACGTAGACGCCCGCCAACCTCAGGAACAATGAGTTTATTATGGTGTTCCAGCCAGGACAAGGCGAACAGCTGTGTGGATGGGTGGCAGACTGGCAGCAATGTTTACTCTGGTTCAAATCTTATGGGACCCTAGAGTCATAACATATAAAAGGGGTCATCAATGGAAAATGCTACATAATACATAATACTGATCATCTGTGGAACTACTATTAATCCTTACATACATAATAGTTACCAAGGCAGTCTAGCAAATTATCGCTACAGGGTGTCAAACTGGGTAATTTTCTTTGAAGATGGAATAAATAAGAGACTGAAAACAGGACAAATGACACTAAGTAGCATTGTTTTGGCCATTTTAACACTTCCAAAGACAGAATTTGAGCTATAAACCATAATGTTATCCTTACATATACAATAATAAGGACATCAAATATTCTACTTGGCACCCGTTCACACCCTGCGCTAGATCCCTTCTCAAAAGTCGCTAGAAGGCCAATAAATAGTGAATAAATGCTGAAAACCCCTCTAGAATGCCACAATAACTATAATCATTCCCAAAATTTATCAATGCTGCAGAATTTTGCTAGAATTAGTGGCGCTATATTGAAAACAAAAAACTTGCTCTAGATCTAGCAGTAAATATCCGCAAATGGCAACCCTGTCACAATGCGAATCTACTCCAGCTGGAGAGAGAGAGAGAGACTTATTGAGTTGGCAAGCCTTTGCTTTAGGCTAGCCCTTGTTGTTGAGTTTAGGACTATTTCTGGGCTACCTATAATTAATAAACTAGATTATCGCTTATGCTGGAGAATTGACCACTTGCGAGTTTCGTTCTATAAGGAAGTTGGAGCTGTAGACAGATATTTAGCAGAATTACCAGCTAAAATATGGTTGTAGTAGATATATAAATACATAAAATTCAATTCAACATACTCTTTAGCCATCAGAAGCCCACATTATTATTTTTGTTTACTATCGATGTCTACAGCTCCAACTTCCTTATAGAATGAAACTCGCTAGTCAATTGGCGCTCGAACAAATAAAATACCCGCATATTATTATTAGGATGTTTTCTATGCTATGAAAGAGGAAAAAGACAATGCTGAGTGTAACGAGTCTCCTTCAAAGTTGAAAGAGTAACAGCCAAATTCTAGGGATACATTCGAGTCTCCAAATGTCTTTAAGCAATTTAAGTCTTAGGATGAGGGAAATACAGATTGAGGGAGTTACTACAGTGTTCTGTATTAAGTAACACTCCGTTCTTAACTTTAATCATCAATAACAAACCCCAATGCTGCAATGCACTTTAAAGTACTGAAAGCATATGGTCCTCCCGGGATTCCAACTCTGGAAACCACTCAAAATATAAGCACTCCAATAGTATCTCAAGGTTATGAAGTAGGTGTGTTGTGAATCATTTAAACCACTTGCTAGGGTATCAATATAATGAAATGAAAGCAAGTGGTTTAAATGATTCACAACACACCTACTTCATAACCTTGAGATACTATTGGAGATACTATGGACGAGATGGGTTGGGTGTGAGGGGAATCTACTATAGGTGTGGGCCTATCCGCGCTCAGCAGACCCCCGTAATCTTGTGTTAATCTCTGACCGTTTTGGTGGGGTCAGTACTCAAGGTATTAGTGAGATGGGTCTATAATTGGGCCTTGTAATTGGGGTTGGGTGTGACAGGGATCTGCCTTGTATGGGCCGATCGGCTTTTTGCAGACTCCCTTTTTTCTTATGTTCTTCTTATGTTCTATTAGTTACCATAGAGTTACCATAGACCTTCGGACTGTATGGGACGTCAGGCCCTGGCTGAAGCCTCCACGTCGACTTTCAGGAATCTCGCAGAGCCTCCAGACCATCCGGTGGAGGGGGTGAGTCAGACAATGGAAGGGAAGGAATGGTGGGTTGAAGGTAGGAGGTGGATTGGGGAGGTGGGTGAGACGCTGCCAAATTACGATTTCACTGGGATGGTGAGAAACAGGATTTGTGCAGAAAACTACATAAACTGTAAAATGCTCTGGGGTAAAGTAGAGGTTAATACTAAATGAATTATATGTTAAATAAAAGACCATAACATGAACAAAGGTTTACTGATTTGGTATTCAACAATTTATGTACAATATTGACATTATCATTATTATTATTATTATTATTATTATCATTATTATAATTATTAATATTCCTTTCAGTATCGGCGACGGTTTTCATTTGATTCCAGCTATATTTAGACAATTTTCTTCAGCTTAGGAAGGATGTATGGTAGCTGAGAGGCTTCACTGAATGAATCGGTAGCCTTTGAATGGATACACGTCCTTTCTAAACTGAATAAAATCGCCTAACAGTTGCCAGAATGCCATGAAAAGAAGGTCGCCGCAACAGAAGGGGTTACCATCATCGTTAATATTAATATTCCGTTTCACAATTCCACACAAACACCTCCGCAAATTTGGGGGAGTCCGGAAAGCAAAGATTTTTTGTTCATATATATGCAATCGTAGTAGGATAGTTCGCGAAGGTCGATTGTCGAGTCCTGGCGATAGATTGTAAGCTAAAGAAAATCGACTATGGTTAGCGCCAACGAACTTGACAAAAATCTCGACCCCTGACCTCTCCGTAACTCAAAAGGGCCTTGAGCAAACTGGCTGTATATATCCACACCTATTTCCTGGTGGACTCTACCTAAATGATAGAAATGTCAGCCCAATTGCTTTCAGTCATTTTGAGTTATAAGAAGTTAAGGGGTAAAGATTATTGTCGGTAGTTGAGTCCTAGAGGTTGATTGTAAGCTGAAGAAAATTGACTAATGGTAACCAGCATACGATGAGAATTACGTCATGGTGCTAAATGGGTTAACCCCTTCTGTACCAACGACGTCTTTTTAATTTTATTCTGGCTACTATTAGACAATTTTATTCAGTTTAAAAAGGGTCTCCAGCAATTAACAGGCTTCGAACTATCTCACTTAACCCTTTTTACAAGCACAGATACTTCTCAAACTGCACAAAGTCGTCTAAATATCTCTAGAATAGAATACAAAAGACGTCTCCGGTACAGAAGGGGTTAAAAGGCTTAGATATATATAAATTAACCCCTTCAAAACGATGATGCCTTTATGATCAGATTCTGGCTACCATTACATGATTACCGGTATGTAGCTTAGAAAGGACCTCTAGTATTCCTCACTTACAGTCACCTCATATCAGGGCACAAACTTCACTTAACGTTGCTATGCTTCATTAAGTTGGAAATTAGAAAACAATTATTCAAACCGCAAGAAACAAGACACAAACTACTAAAAATAATTCAAGTCCATGAACGTAGAGGGAGCTTCACCGAGGCGTAGACCTAGAAAGACGTGGGATCAAGTCATACGGTCTGATCTTGAATATAAAAACCTGACCAGTGAGGCAGCTCTGAACGGGGCTGCCGAAACCGGAACTTCCAGAAAATTGGAAGTTCTTAAAATCGCTAAACTAATGGGCTGAAAGTCTTAAAATTTCAAAAGCAATGGGGCTAAACATGAGGGAGAAAGGGGTCCACAAAAAATAATATGATAATTTGTAATGGATTCAAGACTCCGATACATGTAGCCGATAAACTTACTGATGTAACGCTGGCTTAACAACTTTTATGAGGTCAGTTTTAAAACCATTCAGCATGAACTGTTATGCCTCCAATTCCAGCTAAGATCGGACGATTTTATGCAGTTTAAGATGGACCTGTGTTATTCAGAGTCCTGCAGGTAGATTATAAGCTCAAGAAAATTGTCTAGTGGTAGCCTAACCAGAATAAGAGGAAAATTACGTCATTGTGCTATAAACTCGCTCGTGTGACGCCGCGGAAGAAATCGGGCCCCGAACTATTGAACCAGATTGCAAATATATAAAACAAAATGCACACAAACATGAGAATGCTTGGGATACTTATACTTAATACTGTACATACTTAAGGGAGCCTACCTTGCTTTTTTCTCTTTCTCTCTCTCTCCTTGGCTTGTATCCATTCGGCCCCATTCAGCCTACTGTTTTATGACGTTTACCCCATCCAGGTGTCAATATTTTCCAGGCGAGCCAGCATATATATCTTTTTGCAAACTAAATTTGTAAATTTTTCGATAAAAAAAAATCTCCGGCAAAGCCGGATTTCTCCATACAATGCTGGCTTGCTTTCGCTCGCCAGGAAAATATTGACACCTGGATGGGGGTAAACGTGTTAAAACAGTAGGCTGAATGGGGCTGAACGGATACAAGCCAAAGAGAAAGGGAGAGAAAGAGAAAAAAGTGAGGTGGGCTCCCTTAAGTTAAATTAAACCTAAAAGAAACATTAACAAAATATTTAAATTATTATGTTCCTTCCAACAACCAACTATACTCCTAAAATCGATTTATGAAATTTACAAACACATGTGGCAGTCCGTGGATTCGAACCCAGGATGCTCACAACGAATATCAACACCTTATGCATCCTTTGGCATAAAACAAAATATAAATTTACACTGTAGAAATAATGGGTCTAAATTAGGTCAGAAACGGTCAATTCAAGTGTCCGTAATATGCCTTTAGCCTTCGAGGGGAGGTGGGTCGTTTTTCTGGTCCCCCTTCGTGCTTAGCCCCATTAGTTTTCAGATTTTAAGACGTTCAGCCCATTAGGTTGACGATTTTCAGACCTTTCGCCCCATTTCTTTGTCTATAGGCCTACTAAGACTTTTTGTGTCACTTAGGTGTAAAAAAAATTCTGGCGAGCAATAGCGAGCCTGTAATTTAAGAGGCAATCAGCTGGGACATTTTTCTATCGAAAACATACATACATACATGTACAAGTTTAAAACATACATACATACATGTACAAGTTTAAAACATGTACAAGTTTAAAACATACATACATACATGTACAAGTTTAAAACATACATACATACATGTACAAGTTTAAAACATACATACATACATGTACAAGTTTTAAACATACATACATACATGTACAAGTTTAAAACATACATACATACATGTACAAGTTTAAAACATACATAACATACATACATACATGTACAAGTTTAAACATACATACATACATGTACAAGTTCTTAAAGACCGTTTTGTCCACAGTCCTGAAAAATGTACAAATTTATCTTGGCGGGTGTTTTTATAAGCTTGATGGAGGTCTAGGGAGGAAACTAAAAAAATATACTGTAATTAGATTCATAAATGAGCCAATAAATACACCCATCCCCTCTTAACCCCCTAACCAATGGGGCTAAACACGAGGGAGAAGGGGGGACCGGAAAACCCTGACCCATCTCCCCTTAACCCCTTCACCACCAGTAGGTTATTCTCGTCCTATTTTGGTTACCATTAGACTATTACTTCCCACCTGATGGTAAATTGTCATGTCTTACCTGTTATAAAGAGTCTGTAGTAATTCCTAGCGATGCCTTCCATTGTGGTTAAGTGCCCCATCAATTACCCCTTCAATTGTGGTTAAGTGCCCCATCAATTACCCCTTCCATTCGTCTAAGTATTAACTCTTTCAAGCTCCAATACGCGTTTCTGTTGTTTCTGGCTACTATTAGACGATTTTATTCAGATTAGTAACGGTATATGGAAGTCAAAAGGTTAATTGAGATAGTATTTACCCTTTTAATACCCACATATACTTCCTAAGCTGCATAAAATCGTCTAATGATAGCCAAAATAAACTGCTAAAACGCAGTGGAGAGAGGGCATGGTGAGCAAGGGTTTAAGAGTCAATATTAACAAAACCAAGGTTATGCATTGTAGATTGAGACGAGGCAATGTGGAAAAGAGCGGTGCATACCCATGTGCAGTGTGTGGAAAGGGAGTGGGCGTTAACTCAATTCAATGTAGCATCTGTCGATGTTGGGTACACCATGGGAGTAAGCGCTGTAGTAGAATAAAGGGACCCCTGCCGAAGGATAAGTCAGAAATAGAGAAATTTGAGTGCGTAGTGTGCAAAGGCGAGCTTGTGTTAAGTGATGATCCTGTGGCTGTGAATTTTGGAAATGAGTCTTTGGAGCTGGTGAACAAGTTTTGTTACCTAGGAGATACCATCTCTGCCGGTGGTGGGGCCGAGGCTGCCACTGTTGCTAGAATTAGGTGTGGATGGGGGAAGTTCAGAGAATTGACGCCAATCCTGACCATGAAAAGAATGCCTCTCCCCCTGAAGGGAAAGGTGTATGCCTCATGTGTTAGAAGTGCAATGACGTATGCCTCAGAAACATGGGCCGTTAAAGTAGAGGATGTCAACAGAATGGAGCGTAATGAGATGAGAATGGTGAGATGGATGTGTGGGGCCAGGCTACAGGATAGAATAACAAATGTTGAGCTGAGGAGACGTTTAGGTATAAAGAGTATTAGCGAGGTGATGCGTACAAGTAATGATAATTGGTAATCCAAAGGTCCCGGGTTCAAATCCCGATGTATCAATGGGAAGATATTATTGGGATGGAATTTGTGCTGTATCAGTGCATTACCACAAGCCCACCGAAACGTCAATAAAATACCCTCATTGTTCCCTGTATGAATATTCCCATATTCAAAATATGCTATAGGGGTGCAATGCCTGGTGAGTTATCTGCTCAACAGGTGGCGTTGTGTGTGTGTAAGTATGAGAGTCCGAGTGTAGGGGGTGAGACAGTGAATCACGGGAACGAGGTGGCTTCAGAGATGGGGTCGTTTCGGGCCATGAGTGAGCACCGTGCCTCATGTGAAGGCAAGATGGCAGGTGCTCGTTGTACTCTATGTGCTTCACATGTCTCACTCCCTAGACTGGAACAAGACCTCACGGGCTTCACTGTAAAGCGGTGAATGTTAAGGCTCTCAGCCTATGCCCGAGAGGAAGTAAGTTGGAATATAAAAAAAGTAGACTGGGATGGTATGGACATGTGGAGAGAATGGATTAACAAAATTGGGTGAAAAAATGCAGGTCTGTGATTGTGGAGGGAGCTGCACCAAGGGGTGGACCGAGGAAGACCTGGGATCGGACTATACGCGCCGATCTCAAATCCAAGAACTTGACAAGTGAAGCAGCCCTTAACAGGGTTGCCTGGAACGCCGCCATTAGGACAAGAGACTGAAACTGCACTTATGTGTGGAACACTCAGTCTTAAAATGTTATGTATGTGTATGCTAAAACGCGTCAAGAGCTTCAAAGGGTTAAGGCCATAGCACGGTTGGGTATATGAACACTCGGTCAATGAAGTATCTGCACCCCTATGCTGATCATCTGGTGTGTACATCTTGATAGGGTTGGCATCTCTGCCTGCATGTGTCAGAGACAATCCTCTCTGACACATGTTTACAGCTCCAACTTCCTTTTCTGGCTTCACTCTCACATAGGGTAGGTACATACATACAGTACATACAAGTTTAAAGTCAGTTTTGTCCACAGAGAAAGACAAGCTTCTAGGTTGTGAGGTTGTGAACATTTAAAGCGCGAGAGTATCCGAGTTCAGAGGGTTAAAATTGCCAGCGCGAATCAGACTTCAACTTTCCCAAGGTAAATAAATTGCTCAATACTTTGCAAATACGCTAACCCCTATTATGACGCGGCTTTACGCTTTATCTTGGCTATTATTAGACGATTTTATGCAGTTTAGGAAGGACCTCTAGGAATCTAAGGGGTCGCAACCAACTCGACTGCCTCAGACGCCCACAGATCCCTCCTAAACTGAATAAAATTGTCTAATGATACCAAAATACTACTGAAACACATCATAGTCCTATCTTATAATAATGTCTTATCTCAAAATACTACTGAAACGCATCATAGTCCTATCTTATAATAATGTCTTATCTCAAAATGCGTACCGGTAGCTTCTCCAACGCAGACTGTCTGGCTGAACAGTCACGAGTGCGGTTGATCAAAGCCGCTCCAAATGCTCGGGCCCTCGAAGGGGCCAGGGTGAAATTATATCTGCAGGGAAGGGGATCATCAGCCCACAGGCTTGTACCCCTGGGCCAATGCCCCCCCCCATCCGGGCGGCGCCGGGCCAATGCCCCCATTGCAGTGCCACCCAATCGGGCGATCTACCCAGCACTTAGAAGTAAAAGTAGTACAGTACAGTACTGCTTCTTGCTCTGGTGGGAGGTCACTTCTACTTTACTTTATAAATAACTCAATGATAAGTGAGTATTATACAAGAGTGGTATTTTATGTGAAAAGGTTTTATGTAAGGAAAAGAGCTAAAGAAAATCCTGTAATGGTAACCAGAATCAAATAAGATGATTTTATATAGCTTAACCCTTTCAGACTCATATGACGCAGAGGTTGCCAGATTAGCAATACGAAATAGAGTTCTCTCACTCTTATAATTACCTCTCCAAAATTAGTTTTCTGCCCACAGCTAACTCAAAGACAACTGCAGGTTGAAGTAACTATACTAAAGGTTTGTAAATACCCCTGATGGTAACAAAGGCTTTAAAGTATCCCCAATAGGCTCAACACAGCTAACTCAAAGACAACTGCAGAGGTTGAAGTAACTAAACTAAAGGTTTATAAATACCCCTGATGGTAACAAAGGCTTTAAAGTATCCCCAATAGGCTCAACACAGCTAACTCAAAGACAACTGCAGAGGTTGAAGTAACTAAACTAAAGGTTTGTAAATACCCCTGATGGTAACAAAGGCTTTAAAGTATCCCCAATAGGCTCAACACAGTTAACTCAAAGACAACTGCAGAGGTTGAAGTAACTAAACTAAAGGTTTATAAATACCCCTGATGGTAACAAAGGTTTTAAAGTATCCCTTATAGGCTCAAAATCGCGTCATATGTCGGAGAGAGTTAAGAAGGACCTATGTTATTCAGACGTGGATGTCATTTACACCGATTTTGCTAAGGCATTTGATAAATGTGACCATGGTATAATAGCCCACAAACTGAAAGCAAAAGGTATAACTGGGAAAATCGGACGGTGGATATACAATTTCCTCGTAAACCGAAAAAATCAGTAGCAGTAAACCAAGTCACATCTGAGACTTCGGATGTCAAAAGCTCAGTGCCCCAAGGAACAGTGCTAGCGCCCCTTCTGTTCCTCATACTAATTTGCGACATAGATACCAACACCAGACACAGTACGGTGTCGTCTTTTGCTGATGACACAAAATTAAGCAAGATAGTAAACACACAAGAGGACACGGGCCGACTGCAGGAAGACATGAATGTAGTGTTCCAGTGGACCAGGGAAAACAACATGCAATTCAATGAGGAAAAATTCCAATTAATACGGTACGGAGATAATAATGGTGTTAAAGAAATTACAAATTACTTAACAGAATCTAACCACATAATAGAACGGAAAGACAGTGTGAAAGACCTTGGGGTATTAATGTCTGAAAATATGGGTTTCAAAGTACTGTACATAACCAGGTCAAAGTGGCGGCTGCGAAACGTCTAACGGGTTGGATTCTGCGTACTTTTAAAACACGCGGTGAATTGCCTATGATAACGCTCTTCAAATCTCTAGTGCTACCGCGGCTTGAGTACTGTAGCGTATTAACATCCCCATACAAAGCAGGTGAAATAAATGACAAAGAGAGTGTACAAAGAAATTTCACTTCGCATATAAGTTCGATAAAAACATCTACACTATTGGGAGCGTTTAAGAGCACTGAATCTGTACTCACTGGAACGTAGAAGAGAACGTTACCTAATAATATACACGTGGAAAATCGCAGAGGGTTTAGTACCAAACCTACATACTCCGATAGTCATGAAATTCAGTGATAGGAGAGGCTGGGAATGCGAAATCCCTCGGATGAATAACAGGGGTGCTATGGGCTCTCTGCGAGAGGGCTGGTTATCACACAGAGGCCCACGTCTCTTCAACAAACTCCCACGGCGAGTAAGAGACATGAGGGACATCTCGTTAGACAACTTCAAGAGAGCCCTAGATGTCGAACTGCAAAAAGTGCCAGACGAGCCCATCCTCGCAAGGGAGCGAGCTGTCGTTTCAAACAGTCTACTGCACCAAATCACCACCCATAACGAGGGGCGTCGCGCTCCTTGGTGCCGCTAGAAGAGTGGCGAACACATCATAAGGTATCCAAAGGTAAGGACTTCTCCATATACCGTATATATTTGTTTTTCTTTTTGTTTCCCTTAGGTGATCTGATAATTTCCGCAGTTCTAAAAATACATAAATACATTCATACATACAGTATATGCAGCTGTAATAAATAAATAAATACATAATAATATAAAATAATACAAAATTAAATAAATACATTCATACATAGAGTACATTCAGCTGTAAACAAATGGGGTCTGTGCCTCTGTAAACAAATGGGGTGTGTGCCTCTGTAAACAAATGGGGTGTGTGCCTCTGTAAACAAATGGGGTGTGTGCCTCTGTAAACAAATGGGGTGTGTGCCTCAGTAAACAAATGGGGTGTGTGCCTCTGTAAACAAATGGGGTGTGTGCCTCTGTAAACAAATGGGGTGTGTGCCTCTGTAAACAAATGGGGTGTGTGCCTCTGTAAACAAATGGGGTGTGTGCCTCTGTAAACAAATGGGGTGTGTGCCTCTGTAAACAAATGGGGTGTGTGCCTCTGTAAACAAATGGGGTGTGTGCCTCTGTAAACAAATGGGGTGTGTGCCTCTGTAAACAAATGGGGTGTGTGCCTCTGTAAACAAATGGGGTGTGTGTCTCTGTAAACAAATGGGGTGTGTGCCTCTGTAAACAAATGGGGTGTGTGCCTCAGTATATATATTTAGGTCTTGCTAAGGCAGCCTCCCAGAAGCTGGGTGTGCTCAACCGCCTTAGGGGGTTCTTTTCCCCTGCACAGCTTCTTGCTCTGTACAGGGGCATAGTGTGCCCTTGTATTGAGTATTGTTCACATGTGTGGGGAGGTTCCTCTCACACCGCTCTCCTAGACAAAGTTGAAAGGAAGGCCTTTCGTATCATTAACTCCCGTCCACTCACCAACTCTCTGCAATCTCTCTCTCTCCGCCGCAATGTTGCATCTCTCTCGCTATTCTATCGCTACTATAATAATCAGTGTTCCTCAGAGCTATCCCAGTGCATACCACCTCCTTTACGTAGGGCACGTGGTACCCGTCTTGCAACTCAATCCCACCCCTACTCTGTGCAACTCTCCAACCCAAGAGTGAAACGTTACTCTCAAACTTTCTTCTACTCAACATCTGAGCTCTGGAACTCTCTCCCAGAATCGGTCTTTCCCTCTTCCTATGACTTAAATGGCTTCAAACTCCGTGTGTCCAGGCATTTTGGCTCGAACGTCCCTTGATTTTGGCCCTGTCACTCTTTCAACTATGGGGGAGGCACTCGCTATAGGCAGTTATGCCTTTTGCCTCCCTCAATCACATAGAAAAAAAAAAGTGTTGATTTTGTTTCCTGGTGAGCGATAGCGAGCCAGTAATTTTTCTACCGAAAAATGTACAAATTTATCTTGAAAGGGGGTCTAGGGCGTGTTTTTTTAAAGCTTGATTGAGGTCTAGCGAGGAAACTCAAAAATATATAAATTAATAAATACATAGACTCAAAAACCAAGCAGTACCCCCTTAAGGGGAGATCTCCACTTGAGGGATTTTTTTCTTGACCCCTTTCTCCCTCATGTTTAGCCCCATTGCTTTTGATATTATAAAACGTTTGCCCCATTAGTTTAGCGATTTTAAATTTTTTAACCCCATATTAAGACCTTTCGTGCAATTCAGGTGTCGATTTTATCCTGGCGAGCGATAGCGAGCCTGTAATTTAAGAGGAACCGGCCTTCGGCCGGGAAATTTTTCTACCGAAAAATGTACAAATTTATCTTGGAAGGGACTCAAGGGGGTGTAATTTTAAGCTTGATGGAGGTCTAGGGAACAAACTAAATACCTCCCCTTAAAGCCAAACTATAAACGAGTTGACGAACAAAACTGTAGACTTCAAATAACCAATGTCTATTAGCTGGTAAGGGCTCTAATTTACCACACACATACTGTATATACGAGATGATATATGAACCCCCCCCCCCCGCCCCCCACCCCCACAACAACAACAAAATTAAAATGAAAATGGCAATTGAAAAAAAAAAATGAAAAAAAAAAAAATGAAGTAATAGAAAATAAAAAAGTTTCATCCATGTTATGATATACACATTTTCAAACACTTGATAGGTATCAACACGTACAAGCTTCGAGCATATGAACACATTTGACATAATTATATTGGAGTTATAATTAGCACTGTATTGAATGGAAACATTTCATAACATATTTAGTTCGGCAGCCTTGAATACATTTAGTGCAACTGTATAAGAAGGAATATATAATGAGAGAGAGAGAGAGAGAGAGAGAGAGAGAGAGAGAGAGAGAGAGAGAGAGAGAGAGAGAGAGCGAGAGAGAGAGCGAGAGAGAGAGAGAGCGAGAGAGAGAGAGAGAGAGAGAGAGCGAGAGAGAGAGAGAGCGAGAGAGAGAGAGAGAGAGAGAGAGAGAGAGCGAGCGAGAGAGAGCGAGAGAGCGAGAGCGAGAGAGAGAGCGAGAGAGAGAGAGCGAGAGAGCGAGAGCGAGAGAGAGAGAGCGCGAGTGAGAGAGCGAGAGATATAGGATGTAGAAAGTGTTATAATATTGTACTCACCTCTAACGTAAAGACTGACGAGGTCACTAAAGGCGGTTCCCACAGAGTTCTCGGCCACACACTCGTATTTCCCACCATCCTCCTCTGTACTGGTGGTGATCTCAAGGCTCCCTGCAAGTAAACACAATATAATGGATTAATTACATGTCTTATCTGCAATTAACACAATATACTAAAAACATAACAAAATAACAGACAAATGGGGAATGGTAGATAGATAGATATATAGATAGATAGATGCTTAATTAATAATATATCTTATCTCAATGGTAGATAGATATATAGATAGATAGATGCTTAATTAATAATATCTTATCTCAATGGTAGATAGATAGATATATAGATAGATAGATGCTTAATTAATAATATATCTTATCTCAATGGTAGATAGATAGATATATAGATAGATAGATGCTTAATTAATAATATATCTTATCTCAATGGTAGATAGATAGATATATAGATAGATAGATGCTTAATTAGAAATACATCTTATCTCAATGGTAGATAGTTAGTTAATTCTTTATTTCATAAAAGGTTACATGGTAACATTTTACATATATACAGATAGATAGATATATGCTTAATTAGAAATATATCTTATCTCAATGGTAGATAGATAGATATATAGATAGATAGATGCTTAATTAGAAATACATCTTATCTCAATGGTAGATAGATAGATAGATAGATGCTTAATTAGAAATATATCTTATCTCAATGGTAGATAGATAGATATATAGATAGATAGATGCTTCATTAGAAATACATCTTATCTCAATGGTAGGTAGATAGATAGATATATAGATAGATAGATGCTTAATTAGAAATACATCTTATCTGCAATTAAAAACAATATGATTAATTAATAACATGTCTTATCTGCAATTAAACACAATAAACGTAATTAACGACATGTCTTGTTATAACTACATACACGATCTTGTCAATGCAAATAGTGTATGGCATTATACGTTATTAAGGGGGTCATCGGCTTTTATTTTGTATCTTTCTCTCCTTTTAACTCTTTCCCTGGCTTGTATCCATTCGGCCCCATTCAGCCAACTTATGGTGCCGTTGTCAAGGCTTATCCCTCAATACTTCATCTGATCTGATCTGTTTTAAGTTTATCCCATCCAGGTGTCGATTTCTTCCAGCATTGTATGGAGAAATCCGGCTTCGCCGGAGACATTTTTCTATCGAAAAATGTACAAATTTAGCTTGCTGTCAAAACAAAAATATACAAAAATATGCTGGCTTGCTACCGCTCACCTGGCAATATGTCGATTACAATGGAGTATAGCGAGCTGGGTGGCGGTTTATTGTATTAGGGGTCATGGCTCGTTTACAATGGCGAGCTCACTTTATTGTAAGGGTTACAATGGAGTATAGCGAGCTGGGTGGCGGGATTATGTATGAGGGTCATGGCTCGTTTACAATGGAGTATAGCGAGCTGACTTATTGTATTGCGGGGTCATGGCTCGTTTACAATGGAGTATAGCGAGCTGGGTGGCGGGTTTATTGTATTGCGGGTCATGGCTCGTTTACAATGGAGTATAGCGAGCTGGGTGGCGGGTTTATTGTATTGCGGGGTCATGGCTCGTTTACAATGGAGTATAGCGAGCTGGGTGGCGGGTTTATTGTATTGCGGGGTCATGGCTCGTTTACAATGGAGTATAGCGAGCTGGGTGGCGGGTTTATTGTATTGCGGGGTCATGGCTCGTTTACAATGGAGTATAGCGAGCTGGGTGGCGGGTTTATTGTATTGCGGGGTCATGGCTCGTTTACAATGGAGTATAGCGAGCTGGGTGGCGGGTTTATTGTATTGAGGGGTCATGGCTCGTTTACAATGGAGTATAGCGAGCTGGGTGGCGGGTTTATTGTATTGCGGGGTCATGGCTCGTTTACAATGGAGTATAGCGAGCTGGGTGGCGGGTTTATTGTATTGCGGGGTCATGGCTCGTTTACAATGGAGTATAGCGAGCTGGGTGGCGGGTTTATTGTATTGCGGGGTCATGGCTCGTTTACAATGGAGTATAGCGAGCTGGGTGGCGGGTTTATTGTATTGCGGGGTCATGGCTCGTTTACAATGGAGTATAGCGAGCTGGGTGGCGGGTTTATTGTATTGCGGGGTCATGGCTCGTTTACAATGGAGTATAGCGAGCTGGGTGGCGGGTTTATTGTATTGCGGGGTCATGGCTCGTTTACAATGGAGTATAGCGAGCTGGGTGGCGGGTTTATTGTATTGCGGGGTCATGGCTCGTTTACAATGGAGTATAGCGAGCTGGGTGGCGGGTTTATTGTATTGCGGGGTCATGGCTCGTTTACAATGGAGTATAGCGAGCTGGGTGGCGGGTTTATTGTATTGCGGGGTCATGGCTCGTTTACAATGGAGTATAGCGAGCTGGGTGGCGGGTTTATTGTATTGCGGGGTCATGGCTCGTTTACAATGGAGTATAGCGAGCTGGGTGGCGGGTTTATTGTATTGCGGGGTCATGGCTCGTTTACAATGGAGTATAGCGAGCTGGGTGGCGGGTTTATTGTATTGCGGGGTCATGGCTCGTTTACAATGGAGTATAGCGAGCTGGGTGGCGGGTTTATTGTATTGCGGGGTCATGGCTCGTTTACAATGGAGTATAGCGAGCTGGGTGGCGGGTTTATTGTATTGCGGGGTCATGGCTCGTTTACAATGGAGTATAGCGAGCTGGGTGGCGGGTTTATTGTATTGGGGGGTCATGGCTCGTTTACAATGGAGTATAGCGAGCTGGGTGGCGGGTTTATTGTATTGCGGGGTCATGGCTCGTTTACAATGGAGTATAGCGAGCTGGGTGGCGGGTTTATTGTATTGCGGGGTCATGGCTCGTTTACAATGGAGTATAGCGAGCTGGGTGGCGGGTTTATTGTATTGCGGGGTCATGGCTCGTTTACAATGGAGTATAGCGAGCTGGGTGTATTGTATTGCGGGGTCATGGCTCGTTTACAATGGAGTATAGCGAGCTGGGTGGCGGGTTTATTGTATTGCGGGGTCATGGCTCGTTTACAATGGAGTATAGCGAGCTGGGTGGCTATTGTATTGCGGGGTCATGGCTCGTTTACAATGGAGTATAGCGAGCTGGAAGGCGGGTTTATTGTAGTGCGGGGTCATGGCGTTTACAATGGAGTATAGCGAGCTGGGTGGCGGGTTTATTGTATTGAGGGGTCATGGCTCGTTTACAATGGAGTATAGCGAGCTGGGTGGCGGGTTTATTGTATTGAGGGGTCATGGCTCGTTTACAATGGAGTATAGCGAGCTGGGTGGCGGGTTTATTGTATTGCGGGGTCATGGCTCGTTTACAATGGAGTATAGCGAGCTGGGTGGCGGGTTTATTGTATTGAGGGGTCATGGCTCGTTTACAATGGAGTATAGCGAGCTGGGTGGCGGGTTTATTGTATTGAGGGGTCATGGCCGGTTTACAATGGAGTATAGCGCTGGGGTGGCGGGTTTATTGTATTGCGGGGTCATGGCTCGTTTACAATGGAGTATAGCGAGCTGGGTGGCGGGTTTATTGTATTGAGGGGTCATGGCTCGTTTACAATGGAGTATAGCGAGCTGGGTGGCGGGTTTATTGTATTGCAGGGTCATGGCTCGTTTACAATGGAGTATAGCGAGCTGGGTGGCGGTTTATTGTATTGAGGGGTCATGCGTTTACAATGGAGTATAGCGAGCTGGGTGGCGGGTTTATTGTATTGAGGGGTCATGGGTCGTTTACAATGGAGTATAGCGAGCTGGGTGGCGGGTTTATTGTATTGAGGGGTATGTCGTTTACAATGGAGTATAGCGAGCTGGGTGGCGGGTTTATTGTATTGAGGGGTCATGGGTCGTTTACAATGGAGTATAGCGAGCTGGGTGGCGGTTTATGTATTGGGGGTCATGGCACGTTTACAATGGAGTATAGGGAGCTGGGTGGGGGGTTTATTGTATTGAGGGGTCATGGCTCGTTTACAATGGAGTATAGCGAGCTGGGTGGCGGGTTTATTGTATTGAGGGGTCATGGCTCGTTTACAATGGAGTATAGCGAGCTGGGTGGCGGGTTTATTGTATTGAGGGGTCATGGCTCGTTTACAATGGAGTATAGCGAGCTGGGTGGCGGGTTTATTGTATTGAGGGGTGATGGCTCGTTTTTCTGGTCCATCTCCTTCCTCATGTTAGCCTCATTAGTTTTCAAATTATAAGACGTTCGGCCCAATCATTTGACGATTTTTACACCATACACCCTATTTCGGTGTCAATTTTAAGACCTTTCGTGCCATTTAGGTGTCGATTTTAGCCTGGCGAGCGATAGGAACCCTACCTTCTACACCGGTCACATATACACCAACCTTCCCTTCCCTTACTCTGCCCACACAGCCAAGCACCTCATTAAGGGGGCAGTGGCAGGTTTTTTGAGCTATTAATTAATTTTTTCAATTATTTTTAAGTTTCCTCGCTAGACCTCCATCAAGCTTAGAAATACATCCCATAGACCCCCCTTCAAGCTAAATTTGTAAATTTTTCGGTAGAAAAATGTCCCGGCCGAAGGCCGCTTTCTCATAAAATTACAGGCTCGCTATCGCTCACCAGGAAAGAATTGACACCTAAATGGCACGAAAGTTCTTAATATTGACAAAGAAATGGGGCAAAAGGTATTAAAATCGTCAAACTAATGGAAGAAACGTCTTAAAATATCAAAACTAACATGCTAAACACGAGGGAGAAGGAGGTCCCTAAATATGTTGTAGTATCCCCTTAAGCCTGATAATAGAGAGGCCAGTCCGTCCAAGCCATTATCTGGAGTGACGGGTTGGTGTTTGGCTTCACAGACAGATGGTGTGTTAGTCCAGATTGATACTAGGCTTTGTATAATTGTATATCCTACACAACCATTGGATTACCTATTGCCTAGTTTGGTCTATTACACAATATATATATATATATATATAGATGCTGAATATCCACAGGGAAGGAAGGAAAATAAACACGGAGTCCCAAGAGCTTTCTAAGTTCCCGTGTTGCTGTTACTGTCTACCATATACAGTATATATTGTTACTGTCTTCTATATACAGTATATACTGTATATATATATATACGGTATATATATATTCCTAATGCAGGACCTTTTTCGTCTATTTTGTTTGTTATTGCTAAAATGATATTGAACCACAAACATTAGTTTAATTTCCTTACAATTTATGGTTTATAATTAATGGTTTAACAATGGAAACAATCGTACAGCATCTACTTACTCAATCAATTTCACACTTTTGGTTGATACTCAGCACAAGCACTGAACATGATAACGATTACTGGTTACATCCGTAGTACATTATACCATTAAGGGAGTCATTGTTGATACTCACAAGCACTGAACATGATAACGATACTGGTTACATCCGTACCATATTACCATTAAGGGGAGTCATTGGTTGATACTCAGCACAAGCACTGAATATAACGATTACTGGTTATCCGTAGTACCATATTATACCATTAAGGGGGTCATTGGTTGATACTCAGCACAAGCACTGAACATGATAACGATTACTGGTTACATCCGTAGTACCATATTATACCATTAAGGGGAGTCATTGGTTGATACTCAGCACAAGCACTGAACATGATAACGATTACTGGTTACATAGTACCTATTATACCATTAAGGGGGGTCATTGGTTTTTTGTTTATCTTTCTCTCCTTTTCTCTCTTCCCCTGGCTTGTATCCATTCGGCCCCATTCAGCCAACTGTTTTATGACGTTTACCCACATCCAAGTGTCGATTTCTTCGAGAGCCAGCATTGTATGGAGAAGTCCGGCCATATCTGTGTGTGTGTGTGTGTGTGTGTGTGTGTGTGTGTGTGGGTGTTACTCAGTTACTTGTTCGTCAAGGGGAATCCACGCAATGCGAGCTAAGCTCATATTATCGCGCCTCCTTAACTGGGAATGTATTGCGTGAAATGCATGTTAAGTGTTTTATGTACTGTTGGAATGGCTGTGGATGTGTGTGTAGTCTGTATTTTAGCCAATTGGCGACACGACATCGGAAACGATGGCTTAGGGTGGATCTGTATGGTACCATTCTCACTATAGACGGTACTGTCTCGCCCGAAGGCTTAGGTAGCCATCAGCTTAGGTGAACCATATGATACCCATCTCGCCTTGTACCATTTTTGCCAACCCCAGATGGGACGTCACAACGTCGTCCACTTATTCCAGGTACCTATTTACAGCTAGGTGAACTGAGGCTAACACATGAAAGGAGACAAGCCCAATTTGTCTCCGCCCGGCCGGGGGATTGCCCTCGTGTGTGAGACGAGAGCTCTACCTACTAGGCTACGGGCTGTGTGTGTGTGTGTGTGTGTGTGTGTGTGTGTGTGTGGTGTGTCGTCTGGTGTATCTGAGTTTCACCAATCAACTTAAGACATCGCTTAGGTCGCCTGGGGCAGCTTGAGATAGATTGATGCGACAGACTGGCTGGCTGGTTCGCGACCCTCTCCCAGTAACCACCGTATCACTGACATCTCTATCTCTCTCTCTCTCTTTGGCTTGTATCCATTCGGTCCCATTCACCCTACTGTTTTAAGACGTTTACCCCCATCCAGGTGTCAATATTTTCCTGGCGAGCGGTAGCGAGCCAGCATATATATTTTGGTTTTGCCAGCAAGCTAAATTTGTAAATTTTTCGATAGAAAAATGAAGCCGGATTTTCCCATACAATGCTGGCTCGCTATCGCTCGCCAGAAAGAAATTGACACCTGGATGGGGATAAACGTCTTAAAACAGTTGGCTGAATGGGGCCGAATGGATACAAGCTAGGGAAAGATAGAAAAGGAGAGAAAGACTAAAAATACAAGCCGGCGACCCTCCGGAATAGAACTCCCAGTTCTTTGGCAGTCGGGAACAGTGTTGCCAATTTAGCTACTTTCCCGCTAGATCTATATCTGTGCAACTCTCCAACCCAAGAGTGCAAAGTTACTCTCGGACTTTCTTCTATAAAACAGCTGAGCTCTGAAACTCTTTCCCAGCATCAGTCTTTCCCTCTTCCTATGACTTAAATTGCTTCAAATTCCGTGTGTCCAGGCATTTTGGCCCTGTCACTCTTTCAACTCTGGGGGAGGCACTCGCTGCGGGCAGTTCTGCTTTTTGCCTCCCTTACTCATAGAAAAAAAAAAAAAAAAAAAAATAATATTTACTTCGATCTAGAGGCACATGTTTACATCAGCGACATATATTATAACGATAGTGAGCCTGTAATGTTTGAAGAACCGGCCTTCGACCAGGACATTTTTCTACCGAAAAATGTACAAATTAATCTAGTAGGGGGTCTAATATGTGTTTTTGTTTTTGTTTTTTTGATGGAGATCTAGGGAGGAAACTAGACAAATAATGAATACATGCAAAAATCGCCCAAAAAGTGAACCATCTCCCCTTAATGTAGGTTGATGTCAAATTTGCCTCTAGATCCAAGTAGACGCCTCTAGACCCAGCGGGAAAGTAGCTAAATTGGCAACACTGCGTCGTCTCTGCGTTGTTGACATTGCTTTCATTTACTCTGATGTTGCCGTTTGATCCTCTTGCTTGTGTGGGTATGTATCTATGTATGTATTATGTATCTCTGTCGTATGTGTGTGTGTGTGTGTGTGTGTGTGTGTGTGTCTCCTGCCGGGGTGTGTATGTATCTATGTATATATCATGTATCTCCGCCGTATGTGTGTTTGTGTGTGTGTGTGTGTCTCCTGCTGGGGTGTGTATGTATGTAGTATGTATCACCCCCGTATGTGTGTTTATGTGTGTCTGGTTGTGTGTGTGTATGTAAAGATGACGGCTATGTTTGTTTGTGATAATGTGTGTGTGTGTGTGTGTATTTGTCGTTCCCGCGAGCCATTGACCTGACTGACTTGAGAGGCGGAGAGAGTAATGGGTGTGGGTGCGTGTGTGTGTGGACGAGCGGTTGTGTGTTTATTGGTACAAATCTCTGGATATTTGTAGGTTTACAGGTACATGAGGTTTGGGGCGACAGTTAATCGGTACACACCTCTTTAAAATACGTTGAATTGGAGTGTTTTCGGTTAGGTTAGGTTAGGTTAGGTTAGTGTAATTTAGGTTTAAAAATCGAAAAATGTACTCGTAAGCATGCACCAAATTGATATGTACCGATAAACGCCAACCGCTCGGGGGTGTGTGTGTGTGTGTGTGTGTGTGTGTGTGTGTGTGTGTGTGTGTGTGTGTGTGTGTGTGTGTGTGTGAGCGAGAGAGAGAGAGAGAGTAATTGGCGTGTGTTGGTTTTCCTTGTGTGTGTGTGTGTGTGTGTGTGTAATTCACTCACTTGTTCGTCAAGGGGAATCCACGCAATGCGAGCTAAGCTCATTATTATCGCGCCTCCTTAACTGGGAATGTATTGCGTGAAATGCATGTTAAGTGTTTATGTATCGTTGGAATGGCTGTGGATGTGTGTGTAGTCTGTATTTTAGCCAATTGGCGACATCCGGAAACGAAGGCTTAGGGTTAATCTGTATGGTACCATTCTCACTACGGTACCAGTCTCACCCGAAGGCTTAGGTGGACCAATAGCTTAGGTTGACCAGTACGATACCCATCTCACCTTGTAACCGATCACCAACCCCAGATGGGACGTCACAACTTCGTCCACTTATTCCAGGTTCCTATTTATACTGCTAGGTGAACAGAGGCTACACCGTTAGGAGACTTGCCCAAATGTCTCTTCCCCGCCCGGGTCTCGAACTCGGGACCTTCTGGTTGTGAGCCAGACGCGCTATCAGTTACGCCACGGGGAGGTGCGTGTGTGTGTATGTGTGAGAGAGCGAGAGAGAGAGAGAGAGAGAGAGAGAGTAATGGGCGTGTGTTGGTTTTCCTTCTTGTGTCAGTGAACCGGTAAAAGATTGACAATGTGTGTGTGTGTGTGTGTGTGTGTGTGTGTGTGTGTGTGTGAGTTACAAGGAGTTACACGGAATATGTAGTATCTCAGAGACCTTGCTGTCCATTCCGAGGAGATACTCGAGGTGGAAGGGGAGAGACTGTTTAGTGCACTACTCTTTACAGAGTGTGCAAAATACTATCTACTCTCTTCTTGAACTGCTCTACTAAAGAACTATTTACAACTTCGGAGGGAAGTTTGTTCCAGGTAGAACAGATCTTATATGTGAAAAAGTTTCCACAGATACTAGTGCTGAACCTTTTCAATTCTAATTTCCAGCCGTTGCGTGTTGTATTCTAATTTCATATTGAGGCTAAACATTCTGCTATAATATTCTGCACATAGTCAAACCCATTAAGTATTTTAAAAACTTCAATGAGCTGACATCGTAGTCTGCGGGTCTCCAACGGGAAGAGATCAAGAGCTCTCAACCGGTCCTCATAGCTCATTCTTCTAAGCGATGGAATAAGTTTTGTAGCCCTAGCTTGTACTCTTTCCAATCGCTCTATATCTTTCCTGAGTGCTGGAGACCAGAATTGAACAGCATACTCCAGGAGAGGCCGTATCAGAGAGTTGTAAAGTGCGAGGACTATTTCCTTATTGCTATACTTAAATTGCCTCTTAATATTGCCCAATAATTTCTGAGCTTTCTTCTCTACTTCAATGCACTGCTTGGAAAACTTAGGTCACTGCTAATCAGAACACCCAAATCCTTTTCCAAGTCCGTCACTTCCAGAACAAAAATCCCAATAGTGAATAGCCTGAATTTGGGTTTCCTTGGCCGATATGCATCACCTTGCACTTTTCCAAGTTTAGAGGCATCTGCCATGTCTCCGACCATTCACCCAGTCTGTTAAGGTCCATCCTGAGCTGTTCAACCCCTTTGGGGTCTTTCACATTCATTCCAAGCTTTATGTCATCTGCAAACTTGGAGATCACACTCAACAGACCAATATCGATGTCATTGACATACCGGTACCTGTATATGATAAACAGAAGTGGGCCAAGGACAGATCCCTGTGGAACTCCAGAAATGACTGAAGTCCACTCAGAAGAAACACTAGTGAGTGAGTGAGTGTGTGTGTATGTGTTCGCGTGCCTCAGCTCAAACAACCACCATTTTAAATATTGAACCTCCCACTCCAAATATGAGTTAGTCACCCCCCTGGTTCTGAGCGGTACTCTTTCAGCTCCCCCTGATTCCCCTAACTGTCTAACACGAGATAAATGTTTGTCCGTCATCACCTGAGAGAGAGAGCTGGGGACGCCCTCTTCAAAACTTGAGGAGGGAGCTTGACACGACGGGTCACAGAGACGGGGAGAGGGAGGGTCAGGGCTTAACACTGGTTCACCCGACGGTATGGGTGAGTTATTCCCGGGGGTTTTCTATCCAAAAATATACTAAATCTTGATGAAGGTCTAGCGAAACTAAAAAATAAATGAATATATAATTTTGTTCTACTGTATTTGAGTGAGGGAGACAAAAGGCAGAACTGCATGTAGCGAGTGCCTCCTCCAGAGTTGAAAGAGTGACAGGGCCAAAATCAAGGGGCGTTCGAGCCAAAATGCCTGGACACACGGAGGTTGAAGCAATTTAAGTTATAGGAAGAGGAAAAGACTGATTCTGGGAGAGAGTTCCAGAGCTCAGATGTTGAATAGAATTAGAAGGATTGGGAATAACGTTTCACTCTTGAGTTGGAGAGTTGCACAGAGTAGGGGGGATTGTGTTGCAAGACGGGTACTATGTACCCTACGTAGAGGAGGTGGTATACACTGGGAGAGCTCTGAGTAACACTGATTATTGTAGTAGCGATAGAATAGCGAGAGATGTAACATTGCGGCGAAGAGAGAGAGATTGCAGAAAATTGATGAGTGGACGGGAGTTAATGATACGAAAGGCTTTCCTTTCTACTTTGTCTAGGAGTGCGGTGTGAGAGGATCCTCCCCACACATGTGAACAATACTCAAAACAAGGACGCACTGTGCCCCTGTACAGAGCAAGAAGCTGTGCAGGGGTAAAGAACCCCCTGAGCACACACCCAGCTTCTACCTTAGCAAGACTGGTAAATATGGTCCTTCCAAGAGAGAGCAGAAGAAAAAGAGACACCAAGAATATTGAGAGAAGATGAAGGATTGATTTTTGTATTGTTGAAGTATAAGGGATAGTCCACTGGGAGTTCTGGACGGGTAGATAGATGGAGACATTGGGTTTTGGAAGCATTAAAGGCAACAAAGTTTTCCCTGCCCCAATTGAAAATAGTAGTTAGATCAGAAGATAAGTGTTGCATGGCTTCATTACGTTTGTCGAAAATAATGGAGTAGTGTTAAGGCGTTGTCTGTATTACTAACCTTAATGGAGTAGTGTAAGGTACAGTTGTCGTATTACTATATAGACCCCCACCATAATAACCACTGTCACCTTAATGGAGTAGTGTAAGGTACAGTTGTCTGTATTACTATATAGACCCCCACCATAATAACCACTGTCACCTTAATGGAGTAGTGTAAGGTACAGTTGTCTGTATTACTATATAGACCCCCACCATAATAACCACTGTCACCTTAATGGAGTAGTGTAAGGTACAGTTGTCTGTATTACTAAATAGACCCCCACCATAATAACCACTGTCACCTTAATGGAGTAGTGTAAGGTACAGTTGTCTGTATTACTATATAGACCCCCACCATAATAACCACTGTCACCTTAATGGAGTAGTGTAAGGTACAGTTGTCTGTATTACTATATAGACCCCCACCATAATAACCACTGTCACCTTAATGGAGTAGTGTAAGGTACAGTTGTCTGTATTACTATATAGACCCCCACCATAATAACCACTGTCACCTTAATGGAGTAGTGTAAGGTACAGTTGTCTGTATTACTATATAGACCCCCACCATAATAACCACTGTCACCTTAATGGAGATCACCTCGCTTTTTCCTCTCGCTCTGAGTTGTATCCATTCGGCCCCATTCAGCCTACTGTTTTAAGACGTTTACCCCCATACAGGTGTCAATATTTGCCTGGCGAGCGGTAGCGAGCCAGCATATATTTTGTTTTGACAGCTAGCTAAATTTGTAAATTTTTCGATAGAAAATTTCTCCGGCGAAGCCGGATTTCTCCAAACAATGAAGAAATCGACACCTGGATGGGGATGAACGTCTTAAAACAGTTGGCTGAATGGGGCCAAATGTATACAAGCCAGGGAAAGAGAGAAAAGGAGAGAAAGATAAAACAAAAAAACGGTGACCTCCTTAATTATAAACGGTGACCTCCTTAATTATAAACGGTGACCTCCTTAATTATAAATTGACCTCCTTAATTATAAACGGTGACCTCCTTAATTATAAACGGTGACCTCCTTAATTAATGTATTCCTTTATTTCTTAGTTTCCTCGCTAGACCTCCATCAGGCTTAGACAAACACCCTCTAGACCCCCTTCAAGACAAATTATTACACATTTCCGACGACAAATATCCCGGCCGAACATTCCTCTTAAGATTTCAGGCTCGCTATCGCTCGCCAGGGAAAAATCGACACCTAAATGGCACGAAAGGTCTTAAAAATTTACAACGAAATGGGGCAAAAGGTGTATAAATCGCCAAACCGAACGTCTTATATTCTCAAAACAAATGGGGAGAGAAGTAGTGAGGGGAGAGACGGTGAGAGAATAGTGCGAGTGAGGGTGGGGGAGGGGAGGGGAGGGGAGGGGAGGTGTTGGAGGGGACGGAAGCTGATGAATTATGGAACTGAAGTAACTCCGCCCCTAATACTCTCCCCAACTCTCTCTCTCTCTCTCTCACTCGCACTCTCACTCTCTCTCTCTCTTCTATCATTTCCTTCAACTTTCCTTTTCTATCGGATATGCCATCTCTACTAGAATTAAGTCCTGACCACCTCGTTTGGATCGTAAGGTCTGTGTGGCCAGTGTAGCTATGTAAATCTATGTAAATCTCTCACCACCAGTTTTTGTTTTCCTTTGCTATTATTGGTCTTCTATTTATTCCCCTCGTACCTTTCTCTAGACCTGTTGTTGCTTGATTTCCTTTGTACTCCTTTGTTCTCTTAATTAATCCTTTATTTCTTAGTTTCCTCGCTAGACCTCAATCAAGCTTAGACAAACACCCTCCAGACCCCCCTTCAAGACAAATTTGTAATTTTTTCGGTAGCAAAATATCCCGGCCGAAGGCCGTTTACCCTTAAAATTTCAGGCACGCTAACGCTCGCCAGGGGAAAAATCGACACCTAAATGGCACGAAAGGTCTCAAAATTGACAACGAAATGGAGCGAAAGGTGTAAAAATCGCCAAACTAATGGACCGAACGTCTTATAATCTCAGGACAAATGGGGCTTAACACTAGGGAGAAAGGGGACCAGAAAAACGACCCATCTCCCCTTAAGTATTCCTTAAGTTTAGGGTTTGTTACCTCCACCAACGAAATTGATCAGAGGTTATGTTTTCGTCTCCTTTTGTTTGTCTGTACAGTAAACAAGATATCTCATAAAATCATCAACCGATATTCACGAAGTTTGGTGGACAGATATGATATCCGCCAAGGAAGAAGGTACCGGTATTCAATTTAGGAGGCGACCCGTACATAATTAATCAGCTTCTTAGCTTATGTCACATTGGTATCATTGTTACGCATATAAGTTTATTTTGTGACAAAGTGAGAGTAGCCGGAGGTATGAGCTCTACAGAGTGACCCTCCAGTGTTATGGTGTAGTGATTAGGAGCTGGATTTGGGATTTGTTGGCGTAGGTTAGATCTCCGACACATTCAGTACTGGTATAAACAATGTGTAGTAAAACTCGCTAGGAAAATTGAAACAATGGAACACCAAGCTTTCGTCTATTCTCTCAAGACATCTTCAGGGTAATACAAGAAAACAGGGGGAGAGTGAGGCTTAAGGGGAGGTCTCCACTTGAGGGATTTTTTGCTTGACCCCTTTCTCCCTCATGTTTAGCCCCATTGCTTTTGATATTATAAAACGTTTGCCCCATTAGTTTAGCGATTTTAAGAACTTTCACCCCATATTAAGACCTTTCGTGCAATTCAGGTGTCGATTTTATCCTGGCGAGCGGTAGCGAGCCTGTAATTTAAGAGGAACCGGCCATTGGCCGGGACATTTTTCTACCGAAAAATGTACAAATTTATCTTGACAGGGACTCAAGGGGGTGTAATTTTAAGCTTGATGGAAGTCTAGGGACCTAACCTAAAAACCTCCACTTAAATACCCGTCCTAAATCATCTGTGAGTTGCTAACTAGCTTATAAATACACAAAGTGTTGCCATCCTGCTATACTGCCTGTGTAAATACAAGGTTTCACCAGTAATGTGTAGGCTTCCCAAACCATCATGATCCCTATCTATTGTTTGGTCAGCATATGTATGTATGTATGTATGTACAGTATACACTTAGCCACATACCCCATTGCTGGAGGTGGCCAACTCGAGACAGAGCCCGAACAGAAACAACATTCAAAGGTTCTTATTCTCAGGGTCCGGGACCACTTTCGCGTTCCCACGCCCCTTTCCCTGCCTCGATCAGTAGGTGGTGGTGAGCATTAAGTGCAGATATACTCGGAACCATCCTTGGAGAGATTAAGGGGAGACATCGACTTGAGGGATTTTGTTCTGGACCCCTTTCTCCCTCATGTTTAGCCCCATTGTTTTTGAGATTTTAAGACGGTCGCCCCATTTCTGTCAATTTTAAGACCTTTCGTGCCATTTAGGTGTCGAATTTTTCCTGGCGAGCGATAGCGAGCCTGTAATTTAAGAGGAACCGGCCTTCGGCCTAGACATTTTTCTACCGAAAAATATACAAATTTATCTTGAAAGGGGGTCTAGGGAGTGTAATTTTAAGCTTGATGGAAGTCTAGGGAGGAAACTAAAAACCTCCCCTTAAGGGGAGGTTTTTAGTTTGTTTCCTACTCCTCCAGCAATCTAAAAATGTCACCCCCTTGACCCCCTTTCCAGATAAATTTGTACATTTTTCGGTAGAAAAATATCCCGGCCAAAGGCCGGTTCCTCTTAAATTACAGGCTCGCTATCGCACGCCAGGATAAAATCGACACCTGAATGGCACGAAAGGTCTTAATATGGGGTGAAAGATCTTAAAATTGCTAAACTAATGGGGTAAACGTTTTATAATATCAAAAGCAATGGGGCTAAACATGAGGGAGAAAGGGGTCAAGAAAACAATCCCTCAAGTGGAGATCTCCCCTTAAGGGCCTGGGAGATGGATAATATCTGATGAGAAAAAAAAGTTGAGGCTGAGAAAATCGCTATGGCAAAGAAGCTAAAGGCAAATAATGATGGAATAAAGCTTAAGGGGAGATGGGCCGGTTTTCTGGACCACTTTCTCCCTCATGTTTAGCCCCATTAGTTTTCAGATGTTAAGATGTTTGCCCCAATAGTTAGTCGATTTTAAGACCTTTCGCCCCATTTCTTGTTCAATATTTAGACCTTTCGTGCTATTTAAGTGTCGATTTTTTCTCTGGCGAACGATAGTGAGCCTGTAATGTTGGAAGAAGGCCGGAACATTTTTCTACCGAAAAATGTACAAATTAATCTAGGAAGGGGATCTAATGGATGTTTTGTTTTAATTTGATGGAGGTCTAGGGAGGAAACTAGACAAATAATGAATACAGCAAAAATAGCCCAAAAGTGAACCATCCCGCTTTAAATAGTGCTTGAATGAGTTTCAGTTTTATGTGTAACTGTGAGACGTGCAAGAAGACAATAGGAGAGTCAATATATCCTGTGTGTGTGTGTGTGTGTGTGTGTGTGTGTGTGTGTGTGTGTGTGTGTGTGTGTGTGTGTGTGTGTGTCTGTCTGTGTGTGTGTCTGTCTGTGTGTGTGTGTGTGTGTCTGTCTGTGTGTGTGTACTTACTCTAGTTGTATTGCGGGAGTGAGCATGCTCGTTATTTCCCGCCTCCTATATGTGTAGGTGTTATATGTATCGTTGGAATGGCTGTGGATGTGTGTGTAGTCTGTATTTTTAGCCAATTGGCGACATCGGTAACGAAGGCTTAGTGTGTGTGTGTGTGTGTGTGTGTGTGTGTGTGTGTGTGTGTGTGTGTGTGTGTGTGTGTGTGTGTCTGTGGGTGTGTGTCTATGTGTGTGTGTGTGTGTGTGTGTGTGTGTGTGTGTGTGTGTGTGTGTGTGTGTGTGTGTGTGTGTGTAAGCAATGTCAATAGTATATATACACAAAATACAAACACATAATGTACCTGTCAATATCCACAACACACATTTTACTCTCAATTTAAAATGTTCTAAATAATAGAAAACATTATTTCTTAATAATTATATATAATTACAAATAATGTCCAAGATAAAATACAGAGAAAATGTAGCTAACATAAAGCAGAGGGCGGTGTTTGTGAGAGAGAGCTTCTAATCTCTCTCTCTCTCTCTCTCTCTCTCTCTCTCTCTCTCTCTCTCTCTCTCTCTCTCTCTCTCTCTCCCTTTCATTGATCCCTCTCTCTTCGTACCACCACTTGTACCTTAATAATCAAACCTGACACACTTGGTACACTTTGATCGGTAAGCAGATCTGGTACATCTCTCTCTCTCTCTCTCTCTCTCTCTCTCTCTCTCTCTCTCTCTCTCTCTCTCTCTCTCACCTTTCATTGATCCCTCTCTTCGTACCACCACTTGTACCTTAATAATCAAACCTGACCCACTTGGTACACTTTGATCGGTAAGCAGATCTGGTATTGGTGATTATTATTAGTATTATTATATTGGTTGTTGTTGGTTTAAGGGGAGGTTTTTAGTTGATTCCCTAGACTTCCATCAAGCTTAAAATCACTCCCCCTAGACTCCCTTTCAAGATAAATTTGTACATTTTTCGGTAGAAAAATGTCCCGGCCGAAGGCCGGTTCTCCTTAAATTACAGGCTCGCTATCGCTCGCCAGGAAAAAATCGACACCTAAATGGCACGAATGGTCTTAATGGACATAAATTGGGCGAGGGTTCTTAAATTCGGCAAACTAATGGGGCGAACGTCTTAAAATCTCAAAACAATGGGGCTAAACATGAGGGAGAAAGGGGTCCAGAAAAAAATCCTCCAGGTGGAAATCTCCCCTTAATCACTACTATTGGTATGTTCATATTATATATATATATATAATATATATAATATATATATATATATATATATATATATATATATATATACAGTATAGGGGAGGTGTGGTAAAGTGGTTTTGCCACTGGACTGGTAATCCAATGTTCCCGGGTTCGAATCTCGATATATCAATGGGAAGATATTATTGGAATTAAATGTGTGCTGTACCAAGTGTCCATACTTTATTTCCCTAAGTACGGGTACTGGACAGTCTAAATGTAAGTGTAATCTTAAGTAACAAGTTTGTAGGAATATGAATCATAATAATATGGTTTAGTATAAATGGCAAGAATATTGAATTATGTTCCTCCAATAGTATCCACACCTAGGACATAACAAAATGGCTGTCTGCAGAAAATGGCTGTCTGCAGAAAATGGCTGTCTGCAGAAAATGGCTGTCTGCAGAAAATGGCTGTCTGCAGAAGTATCAGTCCATTACCACAAAGCAAAATGAAAAGCCAAGAAAAATACCCTCATTGTTCCCTGATTAAGGGGAGGTTTTTAGTTTGGTCCCTAGATATCCTTCAAGCTTAAGATTACACCCCCTTGAGCCCCTTTCAAGATAAATTTGTACATTTTTCGGTAGAAAAATTTCCCGGCTGAAAGCCGGTTCCTCTTAAATTACAGGCTCGCTATCGCTCGCCAGGATAAAATCGACACCTAAATGGAACGAAAGGTCTTAAAATTGACAGAAATGGGTCGAAGGTTCTTAAAATCGTCAACACAATAGGGCGAACGTCTTACAATTAGAAAAGCAATGGGGCTAAACATGAGGGAGAAAGGAGTCAAGAAAAAAATCTCTCAAGTGGAAATCTCCCCTTAAATAGCACTGTATGAATATTCCCATAAATATTATGCTACAGGAGGCAATGCTTAGTGACTTAATGGCTCAATAGGTGGTGTTCTAAGAGTGAGGGTCTGAGTCTAGGGGATGAGACAGTAAAGCACAGAGGCGAATCAGCTTAAGAGATGGGCTGCTTCGAGCCATGAGTGGAGCTCTAAGTGCTTCACATGTCTCACTCCCTAGACTGGAACAAGACCTCACTAATTTCACTGTGTTGAGCGGATGGCTATACAGGCTCTCTGCCTATGCCCGAGAGGGAGTACTTGGACGATTAAAAAAAAATAAAAATAAATACAAAATATAATAAAATTAATTATATATTTATGAGAGAGAGAGAGCGAGCGAGAGAGAGAGAGAGAGAGAGAGAGAGAGAGCGAGAGCGAGCGAGAGCGAGCGAGAGCGAGCGAGAGCGAGAGAGAGCGAGAGCGAGAGCGAGAGAGAGCGAGAGCGAGAGAGAGAGATTATCATACATACTGACTACACAGGTCGTACGATTTAAGCGAAATATTCAGGAATAAATCCGAGTAGTTACACAGAGTTACATAATATATATACAGACTGTACAGACCTTGCGGTCCTACTAAGCAGTCCGGACTTAATGCTAACATAGAATTTGCTACAAAGTGGAAGGTAAGGATAGCAACGTTTGACATTGGCCTGATGAAGTGATATGTGAAACGTTGTCCATAAAGTGTTCCTCCTCCTCACCTGGTGTTTACGTTAAGGGGAGGCAGTTGGTTGTTAGAGTCCTCCTCCTCCCTCATGTTTAGCCCCATTAGTAATGAGATTTCAAAACATTCGCCTAATTAGTTTGGCGATTTTCAGACCTTTTGCCCCATTTCTTTGCCAATATTAAGACCTTTCGTGCCATTTAGGTGTCGATTTTTTTCCCCGGCGAGCGATAGCGAGCCTGTACTTGCAGAGGAATCGGCCTTCGGCCAGGAAATTTTTCTACCGAAAAATGTAGAAATTTGTATTGAAGTGGGGTCTTGTGGGCGGTTTTTTAAGTTTGATAGAGGTTTAGAGAGCAAACTAAACCCCTTCCTTAAACCATTGAGCCGAACCAGTAAATTATGCTGCACAACACCGTCTGGGCTGCCTTAAGGGGAGGTCTCCACTTGAGGGATTTTTTTCTTAACCCCTTTCTCCCTCATGTTTAGCCCCATTGCTTTTGATATTATAAAACGTTTGCCCCATTAGTTTAGCGGTTTTAAAAACTTTCACCCCATATTAAGACCTTTCGTGCAATTCAGGTGTCGATTTTATCGTGGCGAGCGATAGCGAGCCTGTAATTTAAGAGGAACCGGCCTTTGGCCGGGACACTTTTCTACCGAAAAATGTACAAATTTATCTTGAAAGGGACCAACGGGGAGTATTTTAAGCTTGATGGAGGTCTAGGGAACAAACTAAACACCTCCCCTTAATATTGGATGTGCAAGGCTTTGTTTGTTATAATGTACAGGATTCTGAGTGTAGCTCGTTGGCTGGATAATAAAGTAGAATGTACAGCATGTTGTTATAGCCTAGCGACGGGTCATATTGGATATTCATTGACCTACTAGTACTCTGCCGGCCTGGATATTGCACTGTTCTCACGGGATTCATAATATTGGTAGCCGTTTAAGGGAGGTCACCGTTTTGTTTTCATCTTTCTCTCCTTTTCTCCCTTTGTATCCATTCGGCCCCATTCAGCCAACTGTTTTTAGATGTTTATCCCCATCCAGGTGTCGATTTCTTCCTGGCGAGCGAAAGCGAGCCAGCATTGTATGAAGAAATCCGGCTTCGCCGGAGAAATGTTTCTATCGAAAAATGTACAAATTTAGCTTGCTGTCAAAACAAAAATATATATATGCTGGCTCGCTACCGCTCGCCAGGAAAATATTGACACCTGGCTGGGGGTAAACAGCTTAAACCAGTAGGCTGAATGGGCCGAATGGATACAAGCCAAAGAGAGAGGGAGAGAAAGAGAAAAAAAAAGCGAGGTGGACTCCTTTAAACATTGTGTATGTGTGTGGGTCGTTTGTCTAGACTCCCTTCTCCCTCGTGTTCAACTCTATTAATTTACAAGTTTTATGACGTTTAGTCCATTAGTTTGGCGATTTTAAGACCTTTCGTTCCAGTTTGTTGTCAACATTAAGATTTTTCACGTCATTTAGGTGTCAATTTTTTCCTGGCGAGCGATAGCAAAATATTTACAAATTTATATTGAAAGTAAAAAAAACAATGCTGGGTAAAAAAAAAAAACTCCCCCCAACCCTACAAATCCACGGATAAAGCCGTAGGATAATAGTGGGCAATATCCACATTCCTGCACATTCCGGCCAATCATCCACACTGCAGAATGTGTGTGTTCCATTGGGTTAACAGGTACAGTACACGTTATAAGAGTATTAAGAGGGGGGTCGCCCTGCTTTTTTTTCTCTCCTTCTCTCTCTTTCTCTGGCTTGTATCCATTCGGCTAAATTCAGCCTACTGTTTTAAGACGTTTATCCCCATCCAGGTGTCAATTGTTTCCTGGTGAGCGGTAGCGAGCCAGCATATGTATATATATATATATATTTTTTTTTTACAGCAAGCTAAATTTGTACATTTTTCGATAGAAAAATGTCTCCGGTGAAGCCAGATTTTTCCTTACAATGCTGGCTCGCTATCGCTCGCCAGGAAGATATCGACACCTGGATGGGGATAAACGTTTTAAAACACTTGGCTGAATGGGGCCGAATGGATACAAGACAGAACAAGAGAGAAAAGGAGAGAAAGAGAAAAAAAGCAGGTGACCCTCCCTTAACACTACATAATAACAAATAAAGTATCCCTCCGTTGTTCAAAGATTTCGGCCCCAAAATGGCGACCATCAAAACAGGTGTCCGCTGTATGTTCCTACAAGGTCTCTCTAGGCCGGAGTACCCCCTTCACCCCGGCTCCTCCTTAAGGGGACACTGACTGATTTTTTGGCCTATACATTCATTCATTCATAAATTCTTAGTTTCCTCGCTAGACATCCCTCAAACTTAGAAAAACATTCCCTAAACTCCCCCCCCCCCCCCTCCCAAGATAAATGTGTAAATTTTTTGGTAGAAAAATGCAGCCGAAGGCCGGATCCTCTTACAATAACAGGCTCGCTGTCGCTCGCCAGGAAAACATTCACACCTAAATGGCACGATATGTCTTAAAATACATAACAAAATGGGACGAAAGGTCTTAACATTGCAAAACAAATGGGCCGAACGTCTACAAATCTCAAAACTAATGGGACTAAACACGAGGGACAAAGGGGACCAGCAAAATCGACCGTCTCCTCCTCAAACTGTCTTCCCGGACATAATGGCTGGGCCGTGTTGGAGATCCGGTGAGTCAGTAAAGCCGCTATCACATGAGAGCATTTATAGTCAACATTCGATGATCAACATTTTTCTGGCAACATTTCTGGAGTATTTTGCCCTGGTATCGGAAACTAGACTGATGATAGATGCATTTAGGCAACAGAAATATTATACATGTTGACTTCATAAGCTGCCAGACCAGTGTTGAGGATAAATGTTGAGGGAAAAAGCGTTCGTGTGATACCGGCTTAAAGTCTATTCGCTGTAAGTAGGCGAGGCATCATGACCTCTATCCTCTGTAACTCAAACACTGGTAGAGCAAATTGGCTCTAAATTTCCACATCTATTCCTTGACTGACTCTTCCCAAATGGTAGAAATATTAGCTCGATTACTCTAGTCGTTTTTGAGTTACAGAGGTTAGAGGTCATGATTTCTCGCCTACTTACATCGAATAGACTATAGTCAACCTAGCATAACCTAACTTAGTCCACATTATTCCAACTTACTCTATATTTACGTGACTATAACTAAACAATATTAATACCATGAAGAACATTGATCACCACTGTACAGTCGGCCAAATAAGTCATGTTGCAGCTCCAAGGATATTTCCACCAATAATTGTTATCAGCACTGTCTAAGCTTTAAGAGGAGGTATTTAGTTTGTTCCCTAGACCTCCATCAACCTTAAAATTACACCCCCTTGAGTCCCTTTCAAGATAAATTTGTACATTTTTCGGTAGAAAAATTTCCCGGCCGAAGGCCGGTTCCTCTTAAATTACAGGCTCGCTATCGCTCGCCAGGATAAAATCGACACCTGAATGGCACGAAAGGTCTTAATATGGGGTGAAAGTCTTAAAATCGCTAAACTAATGGGGCAAACGTTTTATAATATCAAAAGCAATGGGGCTAAACATGAGGGAGAAAGGGGTCCAGAAAAACATCCCTTAAGTGGAAATCTCCCTTTAAGTGAGATAGTGCGAAGCCTGTTAACGGCTGCAGGTCCTAATAGGAGCCAGCATAAAGTTAAAAGACACGTCCCCGGTACAGAAGGGGTTAAGGAGGCCATAAAACACACACACTCTCTCTCTCTCTCTCTCTCTCTCTGGGTGTGAAGTGGATAAGAAGTGGACTCTGGTAATTGTGTGCTAAGTATTGATTATAACCATTGATTAGTTTAGAGAGAGAGAGAGAGTGTGTGTGTGTGTGAGTGAGATATAGAGAGGGAAAGTGTGTGTGTGTATGTGTGAGTGAGAGAGAGAGAGAGTATTGTGTTGTGTGTGCGTGATGATGATATAGAGGAAAGTGGTGTTGTGTTGGTGGTGCGAGAGAGAGAGTGAGTGAGAGAGTGTGTGTGCGTGAGATAGCAGGAAAGTGTGTGTGTGGGTGTGATTGAGAGAGGAGAGTGTGGTGTTTGGTGTGTGCGCTAGTGAAAGTGTGTGTGAAGTGAGATAGAGATAGGGAACGTTGTTGTGTGTGCGTGAGCGCGAATAAAGAGCGGAAGTGTGTGTGTGGTGTGATGAGAGAGATAGAGGTTGTGTGTGTGAGTGCGATCGAGATAAGGGGGCCCCTGTGTGTGTCTTAGTAGTCGCGGGAGCGAGCGTGTGTGTGTGTGTGTGTGCGTGCGCTAGAGAGGGCCCCAAATGTGTGTGTGTGTGAGTGAGAGAGATAGCGCGCGTGTGTGTGAGCTTGTGCGTTGCGCTAGCCGCCGGGCCCTGTATGCTGTGTGTGTTTGACGTGAGATGCGCGCCCCAGCGCGCGCTGCCGTGCGTGTGTGTAGTTTCTGTGTTCGCGGTGATATCGCGGCGCGGGCGCTCGTGTGTCTTGCGTGCGAGCGAACTAGACCCCGGCGAGAGGCGCGCCAGTCGTGTGTGCGTCGCTCTCGCGCGCCCCGTGTAGTAGTGTGTGTGTGTGTCGTGCTCGCGCCCCCGCGCGCGCGTGTGTGTGTGTGTGCTAGCAGTGCGCCTCGCGCTTGGCCCGTGCGTGTTAGTGGGGTGTGTGCTCGCGCCCAGCGCCGCGCGCCGCGCCGCGTGCGGTGTTCCTGTGTGTCGTGTGTTGTGTGCGCGCGCCCGCTGTGTATTGGTCGATGTGTGCGCGCCGCGCGCGGTGTGTGTGCTGTGGTGTCGCGTCTCCCGTTGCGTGCGCGGGCCCGCGCGCGCGCGCGTGTCCATGTGTGTGTGTTTGTGGGTGTGCGACGCGCGCGCGCTCGAGCGATAATCGTCTCCTATATGTCGCTACGTTCGGCTCCAACTCGTTCTGGTTACTTCCCTACCCACCCGCCCCCTCGGCCTACAACCAGTGAAGGGAGCCCTGGCCGTTTGTTTGGTGCTATTAATTCATTTATTCATAGTTTGGGGTTTAGTTTCCGCCCTAGACCTTCCATCCCGGTTAGAAAAAAACCCGAGACAGCCCCCCCCTTCAAGATAAAGTTGTACAAGTTTTTCGGTAGAAAAATGTGCCCGGCCGAAAGGCCTGTTTTCTCGAAACACTTGGGCAGGCTAGCTATCGCTCGCCAGGCAATAATCGACACATAAATGGCAAGAAAGGTCTAAAAATTGACAAAAAAATGGGGCCAAAGCTGTTAAAATCGCCAAACTAATGGGCCGAACGTCTTATAATCTCAAAACTAGTGGGGGTAAACATTAGGGAGAAGAGGGTCCAGAAAAACGGTCTGCCTCCCCTTAAGAGGGTGTAATAAAACACACACTCTCCCCCCCCCCCGGGCCCGGAGTAATTGTGTGCCAAGTATTGAACCATTGATTATTACTTGAAGGTTCGAACCCCCCCCCCCCCCCCGGCGGTGGATGGGTGGATAGTATGGGGGGGGGGGGAGGGGGGAAGAGTTACATAGAGATACATATAGTTACATAGGGAGAGAAAGAGAGTGTATGTGTGTGTGTGTATGTGAGTGAGTGAGAGTTACATAGAGTTACATATATACACAGACTGCACAGACCTTGAGATATTTTGCTACAAAGGGGAAGGCAAGGATAGCAAAGCAGATGGCTCTCTCTCTCCCCACCCACCACTCCCTCCTACCATTAGTCGGCATGACATTTAGTTGGGGAAACAAGTCCCCCAGCAGAATGAGAAAAATGTCTACCGGGAATTTCATAGTAAAGAATGAAATTGAGAAATATTGTATACTACTGATGCTTAACTTTATTGTATACTACTGATGCTTAACTTTATTGTATACTACTGATGCTTTAACTATTATTGGTATACTACTGGAGTTCGCTTAACTTTATTGTATACTACTGATGCTTAACTTTATTGTATACTACTGATGCTTAACTATATTGTATACTACTGATGCTTAACTTTATTGTATACTACTGATGCTTAACTTTATTGTATACTACTGATGCTTAACTTTATTGTATACTACTGATGCTTAACTATATTGTATAGACTACGAGTCTAATCTATCTTTTTATCTATTGCCTGCGGCCGTGATCCCCGAAGGGGTGGCCACGAACGAACCGCCCCCATGCCACCTACTGGTCCTCCAGTCAGTCGAACGCCCCTCCCCCCAACCAGGGCACCAGCCTTCGTTCATAGTTAGTAATCCTCACTGCCATCCTTCCACCTCATATTCGGTCCTACCTCTCCCCCTCTGTCCCTCCACCTCGCTTCTCGGGGGTTTTTTACACCCTCTTAGTCATTTCTCTCGCTTTCCATAAGTTCCATATGGCCGAACTTCTCAAGTTGTTCCTTTTCCACGACTTTTCGCAGCACATCTACCTCCACACCACACCCTCCTTTCTTTACTATCCCTCATTAGTTCTGTCTAATCCCTCCATGTAAGACTCCGCACGCACCTCCTTAATGTTAATTCATATTCACACTGCTCTCACTCTGGTGGTCCTGATGTCCATCTCAACCAACGTCCATGGTGCTTCGCTGTTCCGTAAGTCAGTGTCGGATTACCACACTGTCATGCAAGGACTTCTTCACTTCCATACTGACCACCCTATTTCTTGTTACTACTGCTGCTCTTTAGCGTTCCTACAACCCCTCTTCCCCTGTTGTACCCTTCTCCCGCCAAACCTCTTTCATCCATAAAAAAGTTTCCCCATCTTTACTCAACACACTGCCCAGATACCTTAACAGAGTTGACGATCTCCATAGTCCTGACCGTTACTCCAGCTTCAACCTCACACTCTGTTGACTTCACCCCTTTTCGAAACCATACCCTTGCTTCTTCCCCCGTATTTACCTTCAAAATTCCGTTTTTTCGCGACACTGTTCCAAACTCATTGTACCAGTACCCTGCAACTACCATTCTTATCACTCATCAGAACTGTATCATCCGCAAACATGCAGTATAGGTAGCTTCCACTCAAATTTTCCCTCTTTCCCTCCCTTTTCAGTCGACAGTTACAACCAACATCCACTGCTCTTGATAGTTATTTCTCTTTCCATAACTCCA
>JAVRFV010002213.1:0-7500 GCA_032716605.1 Paralithodes platypus | reverse complement strand
AAAAGGGGAAAAAAAAAGGAAAAGTGGGGATTGGGCCTGAGTATATAGATAGATAGATAGATAGATACCCCGTTTTAAGGGGAGAGGGGTTCACTTTTAGGGCGATTTTTGCATGTATTAATTATTTTTCTAGTTTCCTCCCTAGACCTCTATCAAATTTAAAAAAAACACATCCATTAGATCCCCCTTCTAGATTAATTTGTACATTTTTCGGTAGAAAAAAGTACCGGCCGAAGGCCGGTTCTTCCAACATTACAGGCTCACTATCGTTCGCCAGGGAAAAAATCGACACCTGAATAGCACGAAAGGTCTAAATATTGACGAAGAAACGAGGCGAAACGAGCATCGAAAGTCTTCAAAACTCGTCTCTTAAAAACTAATGGGCTAAACTAAGTCAACATTTTAACATCCTAATAGGCAGGCTAAATAGGGGGAGGCAATAGGTGGGTCAGAAAGTTGGTCAGAAATAGGTGGGTCAGAAATAGGTGGTCCAGACAATAGTCAGAAATAGGTGGGGGCAGAAATAGGTGGCTCAGAATAGGGTGGGTTCAGAAATAGGTGGGTCAGAAATAGGTGGGTCAGAAATAGGTGGGTCAGAAATAGGTGGGTCAGAAATAGGTGGGTCAGAAATAGGTGGGTCAGAAATAGGTGGGTCAGAAATAGGTGGGTCATAAATAGGTGGGTCAGAAATAGGTGGGTCAGAAATAGGTGGGTCAGAAATTGGAAACCCGAAACTCTGTAACTCAAAAACGGGTAGAGCAAATGGGTTGTACGGATAAGTCATGTCTCCGCTGGCATTACGTTTTGCTCGCTGTGTGTTGCATTAATGTCCGTCAGATGTTGAATACGGTGTGTACAGATAGGAACATGTTTTTATGTCTCGCTCGAAACGATGAATTAATGCTTTGATAGTGCTGATAAAAATGGTTGATCGAAATATACAAGCAGTTCAGATCATATATATATATATATATATATATATATATATATATATATATATATATATATATACACATACACCACGCGTTCCCTTCTATCTCTCTCCTCTGTAAAGTCTAGGCCATTCTCTTCTCAAATGACCATAGAACTCCCCTCCCTTCCTCCCCCTGTCTCGGAACAGGGGTCATTGTCTAGAAATAATGGTTCATTGACTCGTGGCTTCGAACAAATATTGGTTCTGGGCTGGAAGGCAAGAAGGAGGGGGGAGACTAAAACGAAATGGCTCGACCCGAATTGACCTTTTATAACCTTATTGACGCCGAGGTGATATGGTACGGTTCCCGGACATCTCAACCAGTAGACCATTTCAACCAGTAGCTCTCAACCAGTAGTAGTCGTAGGCATATACAGTGCAGTAGTAATGTAGTGAACGTATTAATTCTAGACGAAGTGAGAAGTTATACCCTCCCCTCTCTCTCTCTCTCTACTCCTTCCTCGCAACTTCCTGACCCTGGGGCAATGGTAGGGGTGGGTAGATACTTGGATAGATAGAGATACTGGGATTGAGAGATATATGGCAGATACTCGGATAGATAGAGGTAGATACTCAGATAGATAGAGATACTGGAATTGAGATATATGGCAGGTCTACTCCTTCTATCTCCATCACCCCCCCCCCCCCCCCTCCCTCTCTCTCTCAGATCTACTCCTTCTCTCTCCATCATTCCCCGTGACAGTAGATATGACAGACCCGTTATAGTGGAATATAAAATACCTCTCTCTCTCTCTCTCTCTCTCTATCTCATCTCTCTCTCTCTCTCTCTCTCTCTCTCTCTCTCTCTCTCTCTCTCTCACACACACACACACAGATCTACTCCTTCTCTCTCCATCATTCCTCGTGGCAGAAGATATAACAAACCCGTTATAGTGGAATACAAAATACCCTATCGGTTATTCATTACTCTCTCTCTCTCTCTGTATATATATATATATATATATATATATATATATATATATATATATATTATTTCTATATCTATCTATCTCTATTTATCTATATTTATCTATCTATATATCTCTATCTCAATCAATCTATCTATCTATCTATCTATCTATCTATCTATCTATCTATCATATCTATCTATCTCTCTATCTATCTCTCTCTCTCTCTCTCTCTCTCTCTCCTCTCTCTCTCTCTCTTCTCTCTCTCTCTCTCTCTCTCTCTCTCTCTCTCTCTCTCTCTATCTATATCCATCCTTCCCCGTGACAGAAGAGGACAGATGTATTACAGTGGAACAAACAGTGCCCCGAAAGACACTCGTCACAGGCAGCCTGCCTTTTGTCTCCTTCGTCCACATAGAAACAGAAGAAAAATATACACCCTTTGTCATTGCACTCATTGGTCATTTCGTGTTTCTTCCCTTCGCATAATAGAAACAAAATACAAATTCATCCGTTAAGGGGAGGTTTCTAGTTTATTTTCTACTCCTCCAGCAATCTTAAAATGTCACCCCCTTGACCCTCTTTCAAGATAAATTTGTACATTTTTCGGTAGAAAAATTTCCCGGCTGAAAGCCGGTTCCTCTTATATTACAGGCTCGCTATCGCTCGCCAGGATAAAATCGACACCCAAATGGCACGAAAGGTCTTAAAATTGACAGAAATGGGTCGAAAGTTCTTAAAATCGTCAAAATAATGGGGCGAACGTTTTAAAATTAGAAAATCAATGGGGCTAAACATGAGGGAGAAAGGAGTCAAGAAAAAAATCCCTCGAGTGGAAATCTCCCCTTAAGCATTGCACCCATTGGTCATTTCGTTTGTCTTCCCTTCGCGCAGTAATCAAGATATAATGGGGAAAATGGGGGCACAAGATGAGGGAAATGGGGTGGGGGGTGAAGGATGGGAGAGGAAGTGAGGGAAATGGGGGTGGGGGTAGGCTATGGGGGGGAGAGGAAATATGGGGAATGGGGGAGGGGAGGGGGGGAGTAAGAGAAAGGAGATGAGAAGGGAAATAGGTGATATGTAGGGTGGGGAGGGGAAATAACTGTTGAAAATTGACCCGTTTGGAAGCTAGATCTATAGGGGAAGGGGGGGGGGGGGAGGATTAATGTGGGGCGTGGTGGGGCTGTAGAGGTAAGGAAGGGTGAGATATTTTTGTGGGGGAGGGGGGGTCGATATTAAATAAAGGTATACAACTGGCAATCCAAGTGTCCACGATAATCTATCCTTTAAAGTTAGACTCTCTACATTATTTACAGATAGTTTTTTTACAGAGTATCTCCACCCCAAATAACTATATATACTGTATATATATATAGTGTACCAATATTTTTCTACATGGGTAAAAACCATTATGTAAGGAAAGCCACCCACCTTATCACCCTCCCACTTTTCCATGTCAACCCCTAAGCTATTCCTAGGTACAAGCCCATTTATTTATTTCAGTCTCATCTAAGAAAAGGTAAAAGGAGAAAAAATTGGATGGGGGGAGAGGAGGAGGAGGAGGAGGAGTACAAAGGAGGAGGAGGAGTACAAAGGAGGAATACAAAGGGGGAGAGGAGGAGGAGGAGGAGGAATACAAAGGAGGAGGAGGAGGCGCTGGAAGTGTAGGAGAAAAAGCATGTGGGGGAGGGAGGGAAGAAGAGGTGGTGGAGGAATAGGGAGGAGGTGGAGGAAGAGATAAAACGGAACACGAGGGAGAGAAGGAGGGAGAGAAGGAGTATAGGAAAAGAGAGAGGAGGTGGATGGTGAAAGGGTAGATAGATAGATAGGAGAATAGAAACATACTCGTGGATAATAAATAATAATGCTAATAATAAGGAAAAATAAAAGAAAAATAATCATAAACGTGCGTATGAAGAAACCCCCAGATGCTTCAAGGGGTGGAGAATCTCCACTTGAGGATTTATTTATTGACTCCTTTTTACGCTCATGTTTAGCCCATGTTTTTCTCAAATGAAGACGTTTTGCCCCATTATTTGACGATGTTTTTAAGGACCTTTCAACCCATTTCTGTCAATTTTAAGATCGTGCTATTTAGGTGGTCGCATTTTAGATCTGGCGAGCCGCTAGCGAGCCTGTAATTTAAGAGGAACCGTGCTTCAGCGGGACATTTTTCTACCGAAAAATGTACAATATAATTGAAAGGGGGTCAATAATAATCTTTAAGAATGGGAGGAGTAGGAAAGAGACTAGAAACCTCCCCTTAACCTAATGGTCTGGATAATTTAATGTGACTCAACGTGTGGAGTGAATAAACCCATCTGTTATACATTAAAGAGAGAGAGAGAGAGAGAGAGAGAGAGAGAGAGAGAGAGATAGAGAGAGAGAGATTAAGGTTATATTAATAAACACTGCCTCTTCTGTCGCTGCTTGCCAACATCCGCTCTCTCTCTCTCTCTCTCTCTCTCTCTCTCTCTCTTCATTATTAAGTATGATAATATACAGGATATATATATAGAGTATATATAGATATACAGACTGATATATATATATATATATGATATATAATAATTAAACTATCTCCTATAGGCCTATATATAATTATAATATATTATATAGATATAAATATCATATATCTATCTATCTATCTCCACCTATATATCTCTCCCCCGGTCTGGACAGGTAGTAACGAGATTGGCGACCGGGTTCTGCACTTGTCTCTTGCTAAACCGCTGCCTCACCACAATTCAACAAAGGAAGTATAGCTATTAACAGACACCACTCCTTCCCTGAGTGGTTCATGTATTTTGTTAAGGGGAGGCAGTTGGTTTTTCGAGCCCTCCTCCTCCTCGCCCCCCCCCCCCCCTCCCCCCTCCCCCCCCCCATGTTTAGCTCTATTAGTTATGATATTTCAAGACGTTCGTTCCGTTAGTTTGGCGATATTGAGACCTTTCGTCCAATTTCTTCGTCAATTATAAGACCTTTCATGCCATTTAGGGGTCGATTTTTTTCCTGGCGAGCGATAGCGAGCCTGTATTTGAAGAGGCATCGGCCTTCGGCCGGGATATTTTTCTACCGAAAAATGTACAAATTTATATCGATTGGGGGTCTTGTGGGTGTTTTTTAAAGTTTGGTAGAGGTTTAGATAGGCAAATATTTAAAACCCCCTCCTTAAAACAGATCGTCATGGCCAAACCAGTATAAATTATGCATGGCACTAAATACCAGTCTGAGCTCCCTTAAGAGGGGGTGGGTGGGCGTATTTATTTCCTCATTTGTTATAGCTTTTTAGCATTGTTTTAGTTTCCTCCCTAGACCTTCATCAAGCTTAAAGAACCCCCCCTCCCCCCCTCCCCCCCCCCAAGACCCTCCTTCAACGATTAAACATTTTTTATAGAACATATATCCCAAACACAAGGGGAGGTGTGGCAGAGTGGTCTTGCCACTGGTACTTGGTAATCCACTGGACCCGGGTGCGAATCACCAGATGTTAATGGGAACGATATTATATGGGATGGAATTTGTGCTGTACCGAGTGTCAGTGCATTACCACAGCACACCGAAATGCCAAACAAAAATACCCTCATTGTTCCCTGCATTAAATCGCACTGTATGAATATTCCAATAGCAAAAATATGCTACAGGGGGGGCAAATGGCATAGTGATGTTAATTGCTCAATAGGTGGCGTTCTGAGACGGGGGGGTCCGCGCCTGAGGAGTGAGATTGTGCAGCGCAGGGGCGAAGCAGCTTCCAGAGATGGAGTTGGGTTGTAGCCGTGAGTAGGTGCTTAGACTGTATCACACCCTAGACTGGAACCAGACCTCACGGGCCTCACCGTGTTCAAGCCGGTAGAGTGTAAAGGCTATCAAGCCTATGCCCGAGAGGGCGTGTAGAAGTAAATGGGAATATAGAAAAAAAAAAAAAAAAAAAAACACACCACCACACACTCACACTGCGGAAGACACACACAGACACCACACCTACGAAACCAACACCCACAGAGACACACACCACACGGATCACGCCCTGCGAATAGATGACACACAACACATGCGCGCGCTCTGGTAGGAGGAGAACCGCGAGGGGGCCCAACTCACCGGATATAGCACTGCGTGTTTACAGCTGGGCTGAAATAGAGGGCCACCACAACTGCACGAGCAACCGCGCGCGCGCGCGCGCCGCGCGCGGCGCGCGCGGCGCGCTGCGCGGCGCGCGCGCGCGGCCGGGGTACGAGGTTTCGAGGGCGGCAAAAGAAAGGGGGGAAGGAAAAAGGAAGGCAGAGGAAGCATGGACGAACACAAGAAGAAGAAAAGAAGGAAGAACAAGGAGAGGTGGAAGAAAGGAAGGTGGGGGGGGGGGGGAAAAGAGGAAAACGCGCGCAGCAACCGGCAATAAAAGAGCGGCGCAATGCGCACCGGCCGAAGAGTGTGAGCATTGCAAGCAACTCGGCCAAAAGCGAGCGCGCAATCAACCGGCCAAAGGGCGCGCAAGCAACCGGCCAAACGGAGGCGAAGCAAACCGGCAAAACGAAGCGCGCAAGCAATCCGGTGCCGAACAGAGCTTGCGTCCAAGCAACCGGCCAAACGAGCCGCGCAATCAACTAGGCCAAAGGAGGCGCAATAAACCGGTCAAAACTAGCGCGAAGCAACCGGCCAAACGAGCGGCGCAAGCAAACGGCCAAAGGAGCTCGCAAGAACCGGGCCAAAACTAGCGCGACAAGACACCGGCGGCAAACGATGCGCGCAATCACCCGGCCAAAGTATTCGCTCAGCATACCGTCCATAAACTAGCGAGCAAGCACCCGTCCAACCATCTCTCAATCAACCTTCCAAACGGTGTTCTCAATCAACCGTCCAAATGATCGCGCAAGGCAACCTGCCACAACTATCTCGATCAACCGGCCGAACGAGCGCGCCAAGCAACCGGCCAATGGAGCGCGCAAGAAACCTTCCAAATGATAGTCGCAATCAAACAGGCCACAAAGTAGAGCGCAATCAACGCGGCAAACGATCGGCTCAAGCAACCCTGGCCAAAGAGCGCGCAATAAACCGGCCAATTAACTAGCGCTTCCATTCAACCCTTCCAAAGGATAGTCTAAAATCAACCTTCCAAACTATCTCTCAATCAACCTTCCAAATTATCTCTCAATCAACCTTCCAAATTATCTCTCAATCAACCTTCCAAACTATCTCTCAATCAACCTTCCAAACTATCTCTCAATCAACCTTCCAAATTATCTCTCAATCAACCTTCCAAACTATCTCTCAATCAACCTTCCAAATTATCTCTCAATCAACCTTCCAAATTCCATATACTTTTCCTAATCTGAATCAAATTGTCAAATAATAGCCATAAAACAGAAAGGAGTGCGTCATCGGTCCTCAGAAGTGAGTCATCGGTCCTCAGAAGTGAGTCATCGGTCCTCAGAAGTGCGTCATCGGTCCTCAGAAGTGCGTCATCGGTCCTCAGAAGTGCGTCATCGGTCCTCAGAAGTGCGTCATCGGTCCTCAGAAGTGCGTCATCGGTCCTCAGAAGTGAGTCATCGGTCCTCAGGATGGAGTTTGTCATCGGTAATCCAGAAGTGCGTCATCGGTACTCAGAAGTGCGACATCGGTCCT
>JAVRFV010002211.1:0-24990 GCA_032716605.1 Paralithodes platypus | reverse complement strand
AAATGCAATGTCTGCTTGCATAAAAATGCAATTCTGAAGTCCATTTATATGTACGACATACGCATGTCTCAGTTTTCTCTCTCTCTCTCTCTCTCTCTCTCTCCATTCCTGACTCATGTTATTGTAGACCTGTTGATGGCAACGAACACCAGCCATCTGGTAGACATAAGGGTCAAAATACCAAACATCAATACGCCTGGGGCGCCTCCACAATTATCACTAAGCTGGTTATCTATCTAGAGATCTGCCTGACTTCCATCTCTCCACGACTCACTCACTCACTGCACCCCTGCATGCCTCCCCTCCCCCCCCCCCCCCCCCAACCCCCCCTTTCAGGCTTCCGTCTGCTAGAAACACATTCACAATTTGCGTAAATATCGCATCAATTGGGCTATATGCGGTATATTCCTTGTTATATGGGACGCCTACATATGTACACGTCTTTATTATAGCATGAGAGTGCTCTAAATACAAGATTGACGTGATATTTATGGCGTAACACACCCTCTCCCCCTTTCATTCCCACCACAACTCACTCACACCTTGGTTCACGCATAGAAACTCATTGATAATGTGCGTAAATATCGCATGAATTGGTTTATATGCGGTATATATTTTGATATATGGCACGTATACATACGTACAAGTCTGTATTATAGCGTGACAGTGCTCTACGTACAAGATATACGTGATATGTATGGCGTAAACCACACTCTCAGCTCATAAATTGCCGCCAAACCTCCAACACATCTTCATTCCCGCCTAAATATTCTCTTATAATTCCATATATTGCAATTTTTGGTCACTATGAGGCATATTCATTGTTATATGGGTGCCCTACACATGTATACATACTCTAAATAGCCTAAAAGGGCTCGAAAAAGGAGATATACGTGATAATACGCGGTAACCCACCCCCTCCTCCCTCTCCTTCTATCCCCTGCGCGCGTAAATATTCGGCAGGGAAATCTCGCCGCTCGATGACAATCTAGCCGCGCGGTGCCATTCGCTCCACATTTTTTCAACTACGGACCGTTCCCCTACCCCCCCCAGACATTTTTTGGGGGGTCAAATATATATGGGCCGATGCACGCAAACATTCCCTACACGATGATGTACTTTTTATCGAAATTGGCAATAGGTCCCAAAATCATCATAGGTGCGCACAGTCTTACCCTGTAGAAAACCCCCTGTGCGCCGCGGAGAGGTTAAGAATAAGGGCAGCTTCAAGCTGTGAAACAACATAAGAATATCCCAGACATTAGTTACATTGTCGTAGGATATATACTAAGGGAAAGCCTGCCGGCCGGCTACCACCAGCCGGTTTCTAAACGGCTGGGCAGCCGACGCGCGCGCATACCCGCACGTGGTTACTATGCAGAAGCGTCACAATATATATATATATATATATATGAGAGAGATGAGAGAGAGAGAGAGATAAATAGAGATACTGTACATAGATCTAGATAGTGGAGATAATTAATATCCTAGTGAATAAATATGGTTTGAAAGCACTCCACAATACTTTGAATAACCTTGGAGGATATATACAATGCTTCGCTTGTAATTTAACCTAAAACTTTTGCAAGATTATTAAGATAATTACATAAGTCACAGACTTTTCTTTCCGAACCATCTGCCTCAGTTTCCAGGTCACTAACACCATCTACAGTACTTTTATCATGATAAATATCCAAATCTACAGAAATGTTAGTTGTATTTGGTAGGCTACTAGCTTTCAGATTCAGTAGAAGTGCTTTAATTGGTATTGAAATTATTGTACTGGTAGGCCTATAGTCTCTAACTTCACAGAACTTAACATGGAATCTGATAAATCTTTAACTGAGCAATCTCGATATTGGGAAAAATGGGTGAAAGTCCTGGGGTGGTGGAACCATTATTGATTAAACCATGAAAATATCATCATGTATAGGCCTATCATTATTAGGCATTTTAATCTGTTGATATCATTCACTTTGACAGGCCACGTTTCTGAAGCATATAGGTCATTGCGCTTCTAATACATGAAGTGTAAACCTTTTTCTTTCAAGGGAGAGGGAGTCGTTTCATGGTTAGAATTGGCAGCAGTTCTCTGCGCTTTCCCCAGCTGCATCTAATTCTGGCAATAGTGACGGCCTCGGCCCCACCACCGGCAGAGAGCAGTAGCAAAACTTGTCCACCATCTCCAGCGACACATTGCCACGGTTCACACTCTCGAGCCGATCATTCAACACAAGCTCAGCTTTGCATACTATACACCCAAATTTCTCAATTTCAGCTTTCTTCCTCGGCAGAGGTCCATTTATTCCACTACAGCGCTTCTTCCCATGAAGTACCCAGAAAAGACAGATGCTACACTGAATTGAATTCACGCCCACCCCTTTTCTGCATACTGCACATGGGTATGCACTGTTTTTTTCTAAATTTCCACGGCCCAAGCTACTGTGCAAGCTACTTGGTTTTATTGATATTAACTTTTAATTCTTTGTTTGTCATGCCCTCACTCTACCTTCTGAACCTTGGCATCCTGCACATTATCTGTGATTAGAATTAACACCTTACGAGCGGCCTAGGCTGTAATTTATATGTACCGCCCAGCGGGGTGTTTTTACCCTAAATAGGGTTGTTTACGTGATCATTTTCATGCCTAAATAAGACCCAGAGCGTAAAACAAGTATCTATCCCTGAAAGGGCATAAACAGAGCTTTCCAATGACACCCCAACCATCCTTGTACGACCGCTAGTTTTCTTGCAACGATCGCACAACACGAGTGCAAAAACCATGTAATTAGGTAGTTTCCCTACATAATTCCCTGTGTAGCGAGTGTGTGAGGGTGGGGGAGGGTGGGATTCATGTCAGTAGGTCCGCCGCGGTGGTCTGGAGCAGTCATACGCTTGCTACTCTCCTCCCACCACTTATCTCTCTCTCTCAGCAACATTACGTGGTGAAAATGGCACACGACATAAGTTGTGAACCGCCACTTAGTCCATATTTATTTCACACGACATAAGTTTCGCGCCGCAAAAGAAGGGTTAAGCCATCTGTGTATAGCAGTTCCCATGGGAGCCCAGTTCTAAAATCTCCAAATAGGGCCTCCAAAACTATAACAGAGGAGAGGGCTCAACAAAAAACCTTGGTGAACTCCAACATGGACTGCAACCTCCTCACTCAGTATTCCTTTCACCCTCACTTCTGTTTGCGAGTCCTCGTACATTTTCACTATAGCACACACACCAGCCACTGCTCTACACCAAGTTTTCTCATGGCCCACTGCACAACATCTCTGGGCACCTTATCAAAAGCCTTCTCCAGGTTTACAAACACAAGATACAGATCCCTAGTTTTAAGTAAATATCTTTGCCAGTGGCAGCAAGAAGGCTACGTTCAAGGAAGTTTCCGTGACTATTTACATCATATGACCTAGCGCCCCTATTCCTATCCATTTTCTCCAGTTCGCTGCAAAACCTATCTCTATATTCTGATTTATTCAACAACCTTAATTTCCTTTTTGGCATGCATACCTTCTTGCACAAAAGATCTCGCTTTAATATCATGTCACATACTAGGAGCTTATGTTGAGAGATACATTCTCACTCGGGATGACCTTTAGCCTACATCACTAAACCACTTCCAGTCATTTCTACATGTTCACCAGGAAATAATCTATCTGGCTACTGGAACCCCCAGAATTGTATGTGATCAGAGGACTCACCCGTTTCTTGAACTTTATGTTACACACAACCATGTACTGTAAAGTGTAACACAGGACTCCAGTATACATTCACCTTCTAGATTTCTCCTTCCGTATCCATTTCCTCCATGAATGCCCCCACACACATCAGCACGTGCTCCCACATTCCCATTTAGGTCACGGTCTATTACTGTGGTGTCATTCTCAAAGAGGCCCGAAACAACACAAATTATGGTCGTTCCAGAGATCTTTCCGTTCTCTACTCAAACCAACCTGTGGGGCATATGCTGATATCACATTCAGTATTCTTTCACCAACTTTCAGCTTCAGTACAATCATTCTTCCATTTACTCTCTTGATCTGAAGAACACTCTTCTCTCACTCCTCGGCCACCAGAACACTCACTCCTCCTTTTGCTTTTCCAGAACCATCTCCCTTCCAGTAGATTCTGTATCTCTTGTTATTTGCCAACTATCAACTGTGCACCGCACCACTTCCATCGGCTTTCCTGGGTGCAGCACACATCCACTCTTCTTCTCTCAAGTGCTTCCTCAACTTCATTTGATCTGCCACTCAAACTTCCTACATTCACATTAGTAAGCCTGAACGCTCGGGACGCTGCATGCCGTCCCCGGTTAGATTATGTGTTCATCAGACTAGGGTTTTTTCTGTGATGTTGTAATTGTCATACTCAGCTAAATGGAAGCTGGCCAGGAAAATTTACTGTCCCGAGGACACCGGTTCCAGACTGCCCCAGAGGCCGTTCCCAGCACCTTTCCCCAACAAAGTATTGCCTTTTTATGGCCAAAGTACATCTACCATATATAAGAAAAACATTATATTTTTTGCTTAGTAACATAACAGTATCACCCCAACATCTGACAGCCACCCAATATCCCATTATAGAAAACATCTATCTATTTCATATCAGACCGATATCCTTTTGCCATTTCTAAACTGTTATACATTGGTCTCATATAGGAAATCTAATATCCTTTAGTATGGTTATATGCCAGTACCAGCCGAACATCTGGTACCAAACACAATGTCCTGATGTGGCGGCGTCTACGCCGTGGGGCCACCTCCCGAGGCTGCCAACCGCGGATGGCTGCCGACCCTCCACGGCCGAAGACAAAATCAACGACCAGTGGGGGAAAACCGGATGCCGGCCGCGGGGAGCAGTTTCGGGAGCCAAACCGTCACAACCATCCCCTGCCCCCTCTCTGAGGGCACGGGTCCTTGGAGCGGCTTCGGTCGCGCCGGGAATTTCCACACCTCTCACACCACACACACACATCACACAGTTTTTCCTACACCGAGAAATGACTCTCCGGCTGTCATTTCTCGAAGACTTCTTCTAGCCGGAGACATTGAGAGCAACCCAGGACCCACGTACACATACATATGTCCAACTTGCTCAAAACCCATCACTTCGAGTCGCCATACTAAGGGTTCAGTTCTCTGCAATTCATGCAGGAACTGGACCCACTTCACCTGCACAACACTTGCCTCCAAGAAACACTACACAAACACCTGGACCTGTTCCTCATGCCCCTCCCTCTCCCAGTCAAATCCCTCACCTAAAACCCGTCCACCTCTCCTCCCCAACCCACCTAACCTTCCCATATCATCCACTCCCCCCCCTAAAACCCATCCAGCTCTCCTCCCTAACCCACCTAACCTTCCCATACCATCCACATCATCAACTCAACACACCACACCCCATCCTAATCCATTCCAACCCCTATCTCCTGCTCCCCAATCCCCACCCCAACCTCACCCATCCCCCCCCCCCAGCCCCTCCCTCACCCCCCCACCCTCACCCCTACCCCCACCCCATCCTCGTACAGCAGCACCCAACATACATCGTGCACATAACATTAACATTCTTCAACTGAACATAGATGGCATCAACACAAAGAAACACGAACTCTCACACTTCATCAAACAACACAACATACACATTGCCATTTTACAAGAAACAAAACTCCGCACAACACAAAAAACACCCACATTTCATAATTTCACCACCATCACACAAGACCGGGCTGTCGGCGGGGGCGGTGGACTCATCACTCTGGTACACAAAGAAATATCATACATAGTAACCATTGTACAAACCAAATCCCTCCTCCCCCCAAATGATAACACAACAGAAATACAGTCAATTAAAATACGCACTGGCAACAACTCCAACATAACCATCATAAACACATACATCCCCTACAGTACCAAATGAATACAGACCACACTTACAACACATCACAAACACCCCACACACCCCACACATCATCCTAGGTGGTGACTTCAACGCCAAGACGTCGGCCTGGTTTGTCGACAACCCCGACACAGACAGAGGGCTGGTACTACAAAACCAAACCGATAACCTCATCATCCTTAACGACATCCATCAACATACCCATATTCCTCACCAAGCCCTCTATAACCCATCATCTCCAGACATCACCTTTTGCTCCCCAGAACTCGCCCCCACAACATCCTGGAGGGTGGTCAGAACCTTAGGCTCTGACCACCTTCCGATCATTATCACCACCAAAACCAGACTCACCCCAGCTAGCCACAAACACACATACACCAATTATAAAAGAGCTAATTGGGAAGCATTCGCAAATGAGACAGAACAACACTTCACAACTCTAAACAGTACACCCATCACTAACATCAACAATGCTGTACACATACTCAATAAAACTATCCAAAACGCTGACAAGAAACACATTCCAAGAGGTAACAGAAAAAGACACAACCCCAACTTCACACAAGAAATTCAAAACCTCATCAGACAACGCGACATACTGAAACACTCCCCAGCACCCCACACACAAGACATCACACAACAAATTCAAGCACTCAACACCCAAACTAACAACAAAATACAAGAACAACAAAAACTAAATTGGAATAACTTCCTACAAACACTTGATCACAAAACCCCAAAAAACTCTACAAAACACTAAACAGCATCACACTTTCCAACAGCAACACAACACAATCACATGCTGCAAATCACAACAACAGACTCTACTCCTTCATGTAAACAACAAGCAAACACTCTCATCAATCACTTCTCACATGTCAGCCACCTAAAACCTCACAAAGACGACCGACGTGCCATCCGACGTAAGAGACAATTCCCCACAGACCCTGACTATACACCCTTCACCAATCACCAGACAAAGCATATCATCAACAATCTCAAGCACTCACCCGCCTGTGGCCTAGACAACATAAGCAACATACACCTCAGACACCTGGGACCACAAGGCATACAAGCACTCACTAACATATCAAACTACAGCTATTCACACAACACAATACCAGACATTTGGAAGCATGGTATCATCATCACATTCCCCAAACCCAACAAAGACCCCACGCTACCCTCCTCGCACCGCCCCATCACACTCCTTTGCTCCCCCTCCAAAGTCATGGAACGCCTAGTATTACAACTAATTACACCTGACCTACCCCTAGCTCCAACACAACATGGCTTTAGGCCACTGCACTCCACAAACACTCTTCTCACAGACCTTACACAAAGAGCTTTCGACGGCATCAACTCAGCTAGACCACCACACAGATCACTATTAGCCACACTCGACATTAGTAAAGCCTTCGATGCCATCCCCCGCCACAACCTAACAAACAAAATCTACAACACAAACATGCACAACAACACAAAAAGGTGGCTCGCCAACTTCCTAGCAGGCAGATGTGCACACGTATCTTTTGCCGGTCAGTCATCTAAAATCAGAAACTTTCCAAACGGAGTCCCACAAGGATCCGTCCTATCGCCCGCACTCTTCAATCTGTACATGCACGATATAACTACACCCAATACGCCCCAAATAAACATAGCCTCCTATGCAGATGACATAACACTCACATGCACACACCATGACCCAAAAAGAGCAACAGATCTCCTTCAACCCTATCTCAACACACTACATGACTGGTGCACTACAAACAGACTTAATCTAGCTCCAGCCAAATCCACCGCAACCCTGCTCACAAGTTGGACAGAACACGAATACATCCCTCAACTCACCATAAACAACACACCCCTAACACATACACACACACACCCAAAATCCTAGGAGTAACATATGATACTCATATGACATTCAAACAGCACACCACAAACATTAAAAAGAAACTGACACCCAGACTTAACGCCCTCAGGTCACTTGCTCACACAAAATTTGGACACAACAAAGAAACTACCACCACAATATATAAACAATACATAAGATCAGTGATGGAATACGCAAGCCCAGCCTGGGCTTCTAACCTAGCTGAAACACATCATAAGACCTTACAGACTATTCAAAACAAAGCCCTGAAGATCATTACAGGCTGCACAGCTACTGCACCCACAGATCACCTACATCAAGAAACCAAAATCCTCAAAGTCAAAGACCATCTGGACATGAGAGGCACTCAATTCCTGGCAGCAGCCTCCACGAACCAAGACCACCCACTAAACTACATGGCAACACACCCACAGACACCAAGAAATATCAAAACAACACCCAGCACCCAGTATCACACACAATTATTGTGCTCTCTCCTTCCCTGCCCACCCCGAACCAACTTCCAGAAGCACATCCATACTCATATCTCTCACCGATCCATCCACTCACTCACAGACAACACACAGCTGCATGCACGACCTCCCGAAATCCATCCTTCCGAATCCTCCCTTCCTTGCGAGGACAGAGTCCACCTGGCCAGGCTGAGATGCGGACACCATCCAGCTCTCCTGAGCTATCAGAAGAGACTGGATGACTCCGTTGTCGACGCCTGCCCGGGATGTAACACAGCACCCCATACCATTAAACACATCATAGAAGACTGCATTTCACACAACCACTTACGCCAACAACACAATCTACACTCAATGAGAGCTCTGTGGGAAAGCCCGATCGTGGCCATGGCCTTTCTCAGGGACTCGGGGCTGTTCGGCCAGGCAGCTTAGGGAACAACAACAACAACAACAACAATGCCGATTAACGGAAAGCCACTATAAATAATATTTTATGATAAAGGACCAATAAAGTTTTGCCTTCTTCTGGCCGAAGTACAATGGCCCGATGTAAGGAAGCCATTAATTCTTCACATAGGGAAATTCATTTATGAATTCAATATTGGGTCGATATAATTTGGCCATTTATTTGTTGCTATGCATATGCCCAATACAGGACAACTGTTATCCTTTAGTACTGCAATATGCCAGTATTGGTCCTACATATGGAAGACTACCTTAGGCCGGTTAATGTTAAATAGTAATGAACATAATATTAGACCACTATCTTTGGGCCTTTTTCTGGGCTACATACAACGGCCCGATATAGGCACGTCATCATCTCTTACTTTCCGTTATATGCCAGTATTGGCCGAAGGTCTGACAACCACATAATTCTCGATGATTGAAACTATTGATTACATTAAAGTTGGGCCGATATAACTTTGCCACTTCAAGGCCGTTACTCATTGGCCCAACACAGAAAGTTCATTATCCATCATGACTAGCTAATGCCAATATTGGCCCCAAATATTAAAGACAACCAATTACCGGTTAATGGAAAAGCATACTGAATAAGATTATTGGACCAATACAAGTTTGCCATCTTCTGGCCGAAACACAATAGCCAGGTATAGGAAAGCCATCATCTGTTATCATCCACTATATTTGCCAGTATTTTCCTAACATCTGCCATCCATCTACTATCCCATGATGGAAAACATTTAATTGTTCAGTATTGGGCCGATGTACTGTAGCTTGGCCGAATTTTGGCCGCTATACGTATGCCCAACACAGGCAAACAATACCCTTTAATAATGCTATATGCTAGTAATGGCCCAACACCTGGAATCCAATATAATGCCGGTGAACGGAAAACCATTTTGAATATGATAATGGAAAAACAAAATGTTGCCTTCTTATGGCCAAAGTACATCTACCCAATATAAGAAAAACAATACCCTATACTTTTTGCTATATAACAGTATCGGCCTGACATTGGGCATCTTTTGTAGGTAGTAGGGGTAGGCAGCCCCGCCCAGGGAAGTACTACCGCCAAGGTTTCGGGAGACTCAGGGAATAGCCTGAATTCCATTTTCTCTCCCAGGCCTTGGTAGCTGGATACATATCTTTCTGCCTCACACATCAGGGGTATCAGGAAAACCCTCTTTATATAACATACACATCCAACTTCACGACATTGCCCTACATCGCTATCCTCTATCCATAAAATACTACTCTTCCCACTACATATCATACATGTAACACCATACACTTACCTTATAAATATGGCAGTACAATTGTTAAGAGCAAACCTGGTGGTCCCTCGGATATCCACCCCCGGCAGGGTTGGGTTATTGACACAGGGCCCTCCCGGTCGTCATCATGCGACTGTGTCAAGAGCATTGCAACGTCCCAAAGCTGCTTGTCAGTACAGCTATTTCTTTAGTAATATAAGGGGACTTCACTCTAACATCAATTCTGTACACCAATTTCTTCAAGCAGAATCCCCTACTCTCCTTTTTTTGACAGAGACTCAAGTAACATCCACATCTGACACATCTAGATTTAATTGTCCAGGTTATCAACTGCTCCAAAATTTCAGACCTAAAGGTGGTGTATGTTGCTTCGCAAAATCTGAAATTGCCCTGGAGGAGGTTACTAGTTTCAATTGTCCCTATTTTGATTATTCTATATACAAATTAATTTCGGCTGGTAAATTTAAATACATATGTTGCATCTACCGTTCCCCAAATACTCCTCCAGAGCAAAGTCTTTTTGATTCTCTGTCCTCACAACTCAGTGTCCTCAACTTAAATGCTTCTTCTGAAATCACTGTGTTGGGTGATTTTAATGTCCATAATGTTGAATGGCTCACTCATTCAGCCAGGACTGATGATGCTGGTCTTGAATGTGAGCTATTTGCAGACTCATTTAATCTCATTCAACTAGTCAACCAACCCACCCGTGTACCAGATAATCCTAATCATAATTCCCACCTACTGGACTTATTTTTAACAACCAATTCAGAAAATTATGATGTTGCAGTGAGGTCCCCACTTGGATCTTCTGATCACTGTCTGATACAGGCCACCTGTCTATCACCTACCACACCTTCCCACTCTGAACCTGTTTTGGTGACTAAATGGCATTACGATAGGGCAGACTGGGAGGGTCTTCAAGGTTTCTTTATTGATATTCCCTGGACCTCTTTCTTTTCTGATGATGCACACTCCACCTTGAGCCACATACAAGATTTTGTAAAAATTGGAATGGAAACTTTTATTCCTCATCAAAAGTACAGTAAAAGATCTAATTCACCTAAATGGTTTGACCATAATTGTGCTATAGTAACTGAACAAAAAGCAATAGCCTACAATGCATACACAAGATCAAAAACACATGAAGCCTTTAATTACTTTAGAAACATCAGAAATCATGCCAAAACTGTATTAAACCTAACTAAATCAAACTTTCTCCATAAGCAGGCAAATAAACTTCTAAATAATCCAAATGATAACAAAATATTTTGGTCTACTCTTAACTCATTCAAATCCAACTTCACTACTGCTTCATCCATTCCACCATTAAAATCTCCGACTGGCAATCTTGTAAGTGACCCACGAGGTAAAGCTAACCTTCTTGCAGATATTTTCTCCACCAACTCAACCTTAGATGAAATAAATCAAGATGTCCCTGTACTTAATTTTAATTCACCTGAAATTCCCTCACTTAAGATCCACACCAGACATGTCAAAACTATTTTGCAGAATCTCTCAGTAGATAAGGCTCCTGGTCCAGATGAAATTCCTCCAATAGTACTTAAGAATTGCTCCTTGGTGCTCGCTCCTGTATTGGCAAAATTTTTCCGTCTGTGTACTCATACCTCATGCTTCCCAGTACCCTGGAAAGAAGCAAACATCCATCCAGTTCCTAAAAAAGGTGCCTCTTCAGATCCATCAAACTACAGACCAATAGCTATAACTTCCACTCTTGGCAAAGTTTTTGAAATTATATTAAATAATCACATAATTAAGCATCTGGAGAATAATAAATTAATCAGTGATAGGCAATATGGTTTTAGACGATGTCGATCAACTGCAGACATTCTTTGCCTTCTTACGCATCAAATCAACCAAGCTACAGACCAACATGGTGAATCACATACAATAGCACTGGATATATCAAAGGCATTTGATAGAGTCTGGCATCAATCCTTATTGTCGAAGATGTCACACTACGGCCTTGCATCATTAGTTCCACTAATTTCTTCTTATCTTCATAACAGAAAAATACGTGTAATGGTAGATGGCCTTTATTCTCAATTTCACTCAATAAATGCTGGTGTTCCCCAGGGATCAGTTTTGGCCCCAACTCTGTTCCTCATTCATATCAATGATCTCATATCTACCACTCATAATCCAATACATTCCTACGCAGATGACTCAACACTCCACAGTTCCTTCACATTTACCAATTCTTTCACCCAACCCGATCTTATAAATTCAAAAATAAACACTGCAATTTCTCTGAACCGGGACCTTTCTAGAATTAATGAATGGGGACAAGAGAATCTAGTTTCCTTTAATGCACAGAAAACCAAGTACATTCAATTTTCTAACCGACAGAATCTCACTGACTCCCATATATTTTTTAATGATGTAAATATTCCCACTTCCCCTAGTATTGACATTCTCGGTGTAACATTAACTACTAACTTGAGCTGGACACATTATGTTAGAAGCATTGCTAAGAATGCCTCTAAAAAACAGGGACTCCTGTACAGAGTTCGAGAATTCTTCACTGACGAGCAGTTGGCCGTAATATATAAAAGTCATGTGCGTTCTCAGATGGATTACTGTTCACCTCTGTGGGGTGGAAGTGGAGTGGTTGCATTGAGGCAGTTGGACAAAATTCAAAATAAAGCTATTAGATTAATCAATAACCCTGCAATCACACAGGACCTTCCTACATTAGCCATACGAAGAAACGTTGCATCCCTTGCATTATTCTACAGATATTTTCACAGCAATTGTTCCGAGGAACTTGCTTCAATTGAGCCGCCTCTCCACATCTTTCCCCGTAGAACTAGGGCAGCTGAGAGCGCCCATGAATTTACACTTTCTCCTCCACAATGCAGAACTTCTGCTTATCAGAATTCATTTATCCCCAGAGCTACTACTCTTTGGAATTCACTTCCCTCGAATTGCTTTCCACAAACTTACAATCAACAAATGTTTAAATCCAGTTGTTACAAACATTTTATGAATGGAGGATGCCTTTAGGCACATGGACCTTTTTGTTTTATCTGTGTTTTTCCTTCCTCCGTTCATTGTCTCTTAAAAAAAAAAAAAAATCTTATGCATATCCAATGATGGAAAACAAATATTATTTCTATATTGGGCTGATATAATTACGCAATTATTTGACCGATAAACATTGGCCCAATACAGAAACTAAGTTATCCTGAATCCTGTTAAGTACCGGTGCTGGCTCAACACTGTAAACCCAACCCAAAGACGGACAAAGGAAAACCTTTATAAATTTATTATTGGACCGACATAGTTTCAGAATATTCTAGCCACCTTACATTGGCCCAATATGAGAAAGCCTACATTCCAGATTGCCGGCATTCGCCCATACTTCCAATGTTTGCTGGGAATATATTGGCCCTTTTATTAAAAATAGTTATCCATTTATTGGATGTATTTACTGTATTGACCCAACATTGTGCATCCTCTTCTGAATCAACTATGGAAACCCATTATTATTTCTACAATGGACCGATATCATTATGCCTTAATCAGGCCAATAAATATGGGCCCAGTAAACAAAATAAGTTATACTTAATAACATCATGTATCCTGCCACAAAACGGACAAAGGAAAACATTTATAAATAATATATTGAACCAATACCATTTTAGAATATTATGGCCAACATATTTTGACCCGATACAAAAAAGTGAACATATTTTACATTCATGTAGTTGCCATTATTGGCCCAATATAAGAACATAAGAAAATGGGAGTCTGCAGGAAGCCGATCGGCTCACACAAGGCAGGTCCCTGTCACACCCAACCCCAATTACAAGGCCTAATTACAGACCCAACTCATTATTACCTTGAGGACTGACCTCACCAAAACGGTCAGAGATCATCACAGGATTACAGGGGTCTACAGAGCGCCGATTGGCCCACACCCAGCAGATCCCCCCTCATACCCAACCCTTCTTGTCCTCTCTCTCCGCCGCAATGTTGCATCTCTCTCGCTATTCTATCGCTACTATAATAATCAGTGTTCCTCAGAGCTATCCCAGTGCATACCACCTCCTTTACGTAGGGCACGTGGTACCCGTCTAGCAACTCAGTCTCACCCCTACTCTGTGCAACTCTCCAACCCAAGAGTGAAACGTTACTCTCAAACTTTCTTCTACTCAACATCTGAGCTCTGGAACTCTCTCCCAGAATCAGTCTTTCCCTCTTCCTATGACTTAAATTGCTTCAAACTCCGTGTGTCCAGGCATTTTGGCTCGAACTTCCCTCGATTTTGGCCCTGTCACTCTTTCAACTATGGGGGAGGCACTCGCTATAGGCAGTTATGCCTTTTGCCTCCCTCAATCACATAGAAAAAACAAATAAAATAAAAATATACCTATCTAATTTTATCTTAATGCTCCCTATCGTTCTTGATCATACCAAATCACTCGGTAGCCTATTCCACATGTCTACAAATCTGTTACCAAACCAATATTTGCCTATATTTTTTCGGAAACGAAATCTGTCTAATTTGAAACCATTTGTTCGAGTTCTTTCGCTATCACTGAGCTTCAGTACATTTGTCATGTCCCCTTTATTAATCCCACTAACCCACTTGAACACTTATATTATATCTCCTCTAACTCTGCATCTTTCTAACGAATGTAAGCCTAATTTTTTTCAACTTTTCTTCATATAGTAGATTTCAAATATTAATAATTTTTGTCATTCTTCGCTGTACTTTCTCCAACGAATCTATGTCCATTCTGTAATAAGGACACCAAAATTGGACAACATAATCCATATGAAGTCTCACTAATGATAAGTAAAGTTTAAGATAACATCCAACAACCTTTCTATTATGGAAATCATTAGATCATAAGATCAACAGCGGGCCAATATATTTTGGCCACATTATGGCCGATAAATATAAGCCCAATGCAGGTAGAAGACATTATTTGGCAAAGGCGATATGCCAGTAGGCTACTGGCCCAAATATTCCATAATAATGGTGGTGATTGGCAAGCCATTTAAAATATAATGTAGGACCAACAGTGTTCTACCAATTTACGGCCACAATATATTGGCCCATACTTCCAATGTTTGTTGGGAATATATTGGCCCTTTTATTAAAAATAGTTTTCCATTTTTTGAATGTATATACTGTATCAGCCCAACATTGTGCATCCTCTTCTGAATCAAGTATGGAAACCCATTATTATTTCTACAATGGACCGATATCATTATGCCTTAATCAGGCCGATAAATATTGGCCCAATAAACAAAATAAGTTATACTTAATAACATCATTTATTAATGCTGGACCAGCATAATGTATTCTGCCCCAAAACGGACAAAGGAAAACATTTATAAATAATATATTGAACCAATACCGCTTTAAAAGATGATGGCCAACATATGTTGGCCGGATACAAAAAAGCCAACATACTTTACCTTCATGTAGTTGCTATTATTGACCCAATATCTATCATCCAACAACCTATCTATTATGGAAATCATTAATTGGATCAATAGAGGGCCAATATATTTTGGCCACATTATGGCCGATACAAATAGACCCAATACAGGTAGATGACATTATTTGGTAAAGGCAATATGCCAGTACTGGCCCAACATAAATATTCCATAATGACGGTGGAGATTGGCAAGCCATTTAAGATATAATGTAGGACCAACAATGTTCTACCAATTTACGGCTAAAATATATTGGCCCTTTTAATTAAAGATAGTTATCCATTTCTTGAATGTATATACTGTATCGGCCCAACATTGTGCATCCTCTTCTGAATCAACTATGGAAACCCATTATTATTTCTACAATGGACCGATATAATTATGCCTTAATCAGGCCGATAAATATTGGCCCAGTAAACAAAAAAAGTTATACTTAATAACATCATGTATCCTGCCACAAAACGGACAAAGGAAAACATTTATAAATAATATATTGAACCAATACCGTTTTAGAATATTATGGCCAACATATGTTGACCCGATATAAAAAAGTGAACATATTTTACATTCATGTAAATGGGCCATTACTGGCCCAATATAAGAACATAAGAAAATGGGAGTCTGCAGGAAGCTGATCGGCTCACACAAGGTAGGTCCCTGTCACACCCAACCCTAAATACAAGGCCTAATTACAGACCCAACTCATTAATACCTTCAGGACTGACCTCACCAAAACGGTCAGAGATCAACACAGATTTACAGGGGTCTGCAGAGCGCCGATTGGCCCACACTCGGCAGATCCCCCCTCATACCCAACCTTTCTCGTCCATATGCCTATCTAATTTGATCTTAAAGCTCCCTATCGTTCTTGATCATACCATATCATTCGGTAGCCTATTCCACATGTCTACAAATCTGTTACCAAACCAATATTTGCCTATATATTTTCTGAAACAAAATTTGTCTAATTTGAAACCATTTGTTTGAATTCTTTTGCTATCACTGAGCTTCAGTACATTTGTCATGTCCCCTTTATTAATCCCACTAAATCACTTGAACACTTCTATCATATCCCCTCTAACTCTGCGTCTTTCTAACGAATGTAAGCCTAATTTTTTTCAACTTTGCTTCATATGGTAGATTTCTAATATTAATAATTTGTGATATTCTTCGCTGTACTCTCTCCAACGAATCTATGGCCATTCTGTAATAAGGACACCAAAATTGGACATAATCCATATGAGGTCTCACTAATGATAAGTAAAGTTTTAAGAAAACATCCAACAACCTATAATTATGGAAATCATTAATAGGATCAACAGAGGGCCAATATATTTTGGCCACATTATGGCCGATACAAATAGGCCCAATGCAGGTAGATGACATTATTTGGTAAAGGCGATATGCCAGTACTGGCCCAAAATAAATATTCCATAATAATGGCAGAGATTGGCAAGCCATTTAAAATATAATGTAGGACCAACAATGTTCGACCAATTTACGGCCACAATATATTGGCCCTTTTAATTAAAGACAGTTATCCATTTCTTGAATGTATATACTGTATCGGCCCAACATTGTGCATCCTCTTCTGAATCAACTATGGAAACCCATTATTATTTCTACAATGGACCGATATCATTATGCCTTAATCAGGCCGATAAATATTGGCCCAATAAACAAAATAAGTTATTCTTAATAACATCATTTGCTAATGCTGGACCAGCATCATGTATCCTGCCCCAAAACGGACAAAGGAATATATTTATGAATAATATATTAAACCAACACTGTTTTAGAATATTATGGCCAACATATTTTGGCCCGATACAAAAACACCAACATTCCGGACTTGCCGCTACTTGCCGGAATTGGCCCGTACTTAAAATGTTTGCTGGGTTACCAGTCTTGCTAAAGCAGCCTCTCAGAAGCTGGATGTGCTCAACCACCTCAAGGGGTTCTTTACCCCTGCACAGCTCCTTGCTCTGTACAGGGGCACAGTGCGTCCTTGTATTGAGTATTGTTCACATGTGTGGGGAGGATCCTCTCACACCGCACTCCTAGACAAAGTAGAAAGGAAGGCATCGTATCATTAATTCCCGCCCTTCACCAACTCTGTGCAAACTTTCTCTCTTCGCCGCAATGTTGCATCTCTCTCGCTATTCTATCGCTACTACAATAATCAGTGCTCCTCAGAGCTCTCCCAGTGTATACCACCTCCTCTACAGTACGTAGGGTACGTGGTACCCATCTTGAACCACAATCCCACCCCTACTATGTGCAACTCTCCAACCCAAGAGTGAAACGTTACTCTCAGATTTTCTTCTATTCAACAGGTGAGCTCTGGAACTCTCTCCCAGAATCAGTCTTTCCCCCATCTATGACTTAAATTGCTTCAAACTTCGTGTGTCCAGGCATTTTGGTTCAAACGTCCCTTGATTTTGGCCTTGTCAACCTTTCAACAATGGGGGAGACACTCGCTACAGGCAGTTCTGCCTTTTGTCTCCCTCACTCACATATAATATATATATACGGCTCGAAGTAGTGGGTGGAGGATTTCATTAGTCTTCGGTTACAGGGAGGATTACTTCGGCCCAGGAAAAACTTATAATCTGGACAAAATATTTGTGTTACAGCACGCCGCAGGTAGGCTGTGTTTGCCTACCGGGTTATTATTTCTTAGCTTAGCACGAGCACTAGCACAATTATAAAAACCCGTTGAGTTGAAGTCAGCTTAGGACGCCTCAACGATTGTTGGGATATGTAGGTAGGTGGTGGTTGATAGGTTTTTGTTTGATCTTTGATTAATTTATTTATGCTTGATATTTGCTTAATTTGTTTGGCATTCATTGGTGACATGTAGCCTAGTTACAGTAATTTTATTAACGTAAATTAAAATCTGAGCATTCTCTTCTTTGTGCAGCTTAGAAAGGATCCTTTTCAGTATTGCCATTTTGGTACTGAGTTTTGATGATAGTTGTATCTCAAAATATCTTTCCACCACAACTAGGGGTTCCAGTTGTTTGCATTGTTTGTATGACGGAACCAGTTGCGAATGAGCTCTGTTCTGTTGCGATAGGCTGTGTTATGAGTTGAGGATATGTAGTTGCTGAGTATTAAATTGTCTGTGTTAGTCCAAGGACTAGAAGCCTCTACTGTCAATCGTAACAATGCATACAAGTTTAACTCGAGAAGCGCGATAAGCCTCACGGAATGGTCACCATAGTGAATGTGTTAGGCCTCATGGAAGCAAGACCCTTAGAAATCCCTTCCAAAACACCCCAGGGGCTCTTAAAACAAAGGAATATGTCATTAGATGAGATAAATCCCCTCTAATACATCTTACCACTCATCCTCATGTGTTCTTCTACCCCCTCCATTCCCCTCCTTTTTCCCCCTTCTTCCCCACTCCTCAATTATCGGCTATTATTCCTTTTTGTTTCCCTCATTTATCTGTTATTTTCCGCACGAATTATTGCCAGGCGGGCTGGGAGGCAGCAGTGAGTCATTTAGAGACCCTATAGCAGTGTGAGATCTCTCTCGGGAAGCTCACTTACAAGCGAGGTGTTGCAGAGGGAGGATGTATGTCCCTCCTTCTCCCGCCTGAGCATACGACCGGATGGCGAATATATACTTTTTCACTACCCAAATGCTTTTCCCACTGGTTTTATCACTCTTCAAGGTTCATATGTTCATAATATAAGTAAAATAAACCAACATGGAAAATAAATGATGCTTTATATTGTATATATAACGAGTTCCGTCAGAAAGTAAGGCTCGAATTACATAAATAACTACCCTAGCCCATATGGCAATTTCGCGTCCCTCGGGTTAAGGACTGTTTTGTCCAGTGGTTACAGTCTCACGTCCTAAACGGTGGCTTTCCAGGCGGCCCTGTCAAGGGCTGCCTCTGTTTTCAAGTTCTATATTTTGAGATCAGACCGGAGTACCTGATCCCACGTCATTCTAGGTCTACTCCTACGTGCAGCTCCCCCCACATTCACAGTCCGGCATTTCTTTACCCATCTCTGACCATCCACTCTCTCCATGTGTCCAAACCAACCAAGTTGGCTCATGAGCATCACTTCGCTGACACTTCTAATGCCCAAGCGTCTTCTTAATTCCTCGTTCGATACCCCATCCTTGAGGTTAACCCCACATATCCATCTCATCATTCTCTTCTAATTCCATTCCATTCTATTGATATCCTCCACTTTAACCGGCCACGTCTCCGAGGCATAGGTCATCATACTCCTAACACACGAGGTGTACAACATCCTTTTAAGGTGAACTGGGAGTCCTCTTAGGGTCAAGGGTGGCAACAGCTCTCTAAACTTTCCCCAGCCACTTCTGACTCTAGCAATGGAATCAGCTTCAGCACCACCTCCGGCAGAAACCGTATCGCCCAAATAGGAGAATTTATTCACACACTCCACCGCTACACTGTCAAAATCAACACCTAACAGGCGGGCCATTCAACACAAGTTTTACCCTGGACATTACACATTCAAAGTCTATGATTCTCGTCAAAGGTCCTCTAGCCCCACTACATCTTTTGTGTAACCAGTCACTACAGACGCAACATTGAATTGAGTTACTTCCCACCCACTTCCCACATACTGCGCATGGATAGTCGCCACTTCTTTCCATAGTAACGGGCCCTACTCCACTAATCATGACCTTTGTATTATCTATGTTTTCTCTTAGACCCTTGATTGCCATACCCTCCTTTTGAACTTTGCCTCTGCTTCCTGCACATTATCTGCGATAAGAACTAGGACATCCGTGTATAAGAACTCCCATGGGAGTCCTGTCCTAAAGTCCCTTATTATGTTCCTTCCAACAACCAACTATACTCCTAAAATCGATTAATGAAATTTACAAACACATGTGGCAGTCCGTGGATTCGAACCCAGGATATTCACACAGAAAATCAACACCTTATGCATCGCACAACAATGACAGAGCCTCCAGGACCAGAACAAACATTAATGGGCTCAGCACTGAACCTTGGTGAACTCCAAATTTTACTAGGAACTCTTCACTCAGAACCCTATTCACTCTAACTGCTGCCCTTGATCCCCCATACATTCTTATTATCACTTGCACCAACCATTTTTCTACTCCATGTGTTCTGATAGCCCACTGCATGTCGCCAATGGCAACACGTTTCCTAATTATGCATTTAAAGACCCTTTGGCTGATTTTCATGACTTGGTCGAGCATTTTGAAACCCCTACAATTGCCCATGTCTAAGCAGTCACCCTTGCCTTTGTATATATTTACTATTACACTTTTCTGCCATGCATCAGGAATTTGTTCTTCTATTATGATAGCATTAATCATCTCTGTGACCAATTTTACTCCAATATTTCCACCTGCTTTTAGCATCTCAGTGACAATGCCGAAGCTCCCAGTGGCTTTCCCGCATTTCATTCTGTCTACAACACTATTAACAGCATCATACCCTATCAAAGGCGGGAGGCCTTGTACTGAGGCTGCAGTGCTGAGATGTTCTCTGTTCCATTCCAACTCCACATTAAGCAGTCGTTCATAATGCTCCTTCCATGCCTCTGTAATTTCGTTTTCTGAGTAAACAGTACCTTCTTTATAAATTTGGTTGTTTACAGTGTATTGAGTTACAAGCTTGGATGTTTATATTTGAAGGTCACAGGAAGACGTGACATAATACATATTATTAGTGTCATGGCCATTGACATTGATCCTGCCAATTCCCTCAACCAATCCGGCGTTGACCACCTGCAACCTATAACTCGGTGAGCTTCAACACAAGATATACATCTAATAGGCAGCTTCCCCGTTATGAAATTTTACAGAGAACTGCCCTGCAAGGATGATATTATGGAGCAATATTGTGAAGAAGGAATGGGAAAACAAAAGCTGGCCTTTATAAAACACCTGGAGCTGCCAGCCAATCACTGCACAGCTCCAGGGCAGGTGACAGGAATAAAAGGTTGTGACAATAGGTCAGACGATGAACAATTTCCAATATTTGTGTAGTTCCGTCTCAGTCTGACAAAAATAAGTACCTTGTTTTTTTGTGGATAAATGATTCTTGCCAATGATGTTACTAACAAACACACAAGAATAAGAACTTGGCTTGCCACCAGGATTGCTCATGAGTCGCCGGGCTGACTCTCTCTTGTGTTAGTTAGCCTTGTCCCACCCAGATATATAATTGACTATGGCATGGTCGTATCCTGGGGTAAACTTGATTGCTTGTCTCACATTTCCTATATTCATATCGTGTTGTGTGTGTCTTGTCCATCCCCTCTGAACAGATATATAAACATGATATTACACTCTCGCATGTTGGGTTAAGCCCCGATGCCTTCATCATCTCCTTCATCTCCCTTCCTCAACCCTTACTGCTTCCTCTGTCCACATCCTTGCTTAGAGGCATAACAGTATATACAAATATTTGCTTGTCTCACCTTTCCTATATTCATGTTGTTGTCATAAGAATACACTCGGACACCAAGGCTAGACCAGAGAACAACTCTAGGAGAGAACTGGTAGACCCTTTCTCGGATCTATTACCCGGATACAGTCAAATATAAATTAAATGGCAACATAGCATAGGAGCCGAGCCCGAAAGTGCAGTGCGGGAGGCAGTGACAACCACAGCCAATCGTTTTACCTCAAACCCTGAGGTTGCAGCCAATTTCCAGTCACCTATAGAATGCCTGACAGCGGTGTATGCTGTTCCATGTTTTCTCATACTCTTCAAAAATATACAAATCATCTTCAAATTCTCTCAATATTCTCGGTGTTTGTTTTTCTTCTGACCTTTCCTGGAATGATCATCTTAACAGCTTTGATAAAACAGCTGCTCAGAAGTTAGGTGTACTCAATCGTCTCTGTGGGTTCTTCACCCCTTCACAGCTGCTTGCACTGTACAGGGGCACAGTGTGCCCATGTATCAAATACTATTCGCATGTTTGGTGAGGTTCCACCCATACCCCATTTCTGGAAAGGGTAAAGTCAAAACGTGCCTCCACTTACTAAATCACTACAATCTCTCTCTATACACCATGTTGCAGCTATCTCCTTCTTCTACAGCTATTACAATAATCAGTGCTCTTCAGAGCTTTCACAGTGTATACTTTATCCTATGTGGAGAGTGGACACCACCCACCTTTGAACAGATTCCCATCCTTATTCTGTCAAACTCTCTAACCCAAGAGTGAACCACTTTCCCAGTCTTTCCTTCATTCAACAAGTACACTTTGGAACTCTCCACTTCAACTTCTCCACTCTCCAGTCCTTCCATTAGCCTATGACCTCTACTGCGTATGTAGTCCAGTTTCGATCCCAGACATAGACACATAGTAGTTCTTGAACACTGTGTCAGTTTCTCAAGCCATTGCTTACAAGAAGATGAAGAAACGAGATCAATACAACGATCATTATCATATAATTGCACTATTATTTTCCATTAGCCTTTGGTGTGTGGTTGTCAGAGCTGTACAATATTGGGTAAAGTAACTTTAACACAAATAAAAATGGGTAGGTATAAACATTGTGAATAATTACTACCTTAATTTCTCTATTTTATTTCATGTAAACTACATCCCAACATATGCTACCAGAGTTCACATGCGTTAACGCTATCATTGAATACCTCACACCACAACCATCTAGAATACTTCATACAACAACTTCTCTCATCATTCTATTATATTAAGGAACACCCCGTTCTAAACATTAATCCTCCATTACAAACCCAATGCACTAGCATAAACTAATGAAAGCATATGATCCTCCCGGGATTCGAACCCGGGACACCACACCCAAAACATAAGCAACTTATCCGTTACACCACCAACACAGTTAATGGTTAAGTACACAATCCCGATTAATATCCATTTTCGAATTCTGGAAATTAATCTAACCATGTACTTACACCCAGCTGCATTATGGATAACGTAATGTTTTAGTGAGAGGGAAGAACAATGAATGTGGCCAAGATCACTAGGACCGGCCTCGCTAAACATTAGTTCCTGAACCTAGAGAAATTAAGGAACGCCCTATTCTTAACATTAATCCTCCATTAAAAAACCCAATGCACTACTATAAACTAATGAAAGCATATGATCCTCCAGGATTAGAACTCGGGACACCACACCCAGAACATAAACAACTAATTAATTACACCACCAACACAGTTAAAGGTTTAGTACACGATCACGATTTGTATCCATTTTCGAATTCTGGAAATAATCGAATCATGTACTTAGACCCAACTGCATTATGGATAATGTAATGTTTTAGTGAGAGGAAACCACAATGAATGGGTCCAAGATCACTAGGACCAGCCTCGCTAGACATTAGTTCCTGAACCTAAAATTAAGTAGCACTCCGTTATTAACATTAATCCGCCATTACAAACCCCAATGCACTAGAATAAACTAGTAAAAGCATATGATCCTCCCGGGATTCAAACTTGGGACACCACACCCAGAATATAAGCAACTAATTAATTGCACCACCATTACTCTACAGAACCCTCAATGGACTGAACCTATGCATTATGATATATCATTTTTCTTAGTTCAAACATAGAAATCGTAAATATACACGGGGCTAAGTACGACCGAAACACGGAACTAGGTGTAAAATATAGAGAAATGCATGGAAGAATTATATAGTCACAATTTGTCCTTAAGAAGACTGTAAGTGAGATTGATGTGGCCAGATTGCTGACTGGATAACTGAATGAGTGGAGAAGAGAAATATGGGACAGGAGAGCAAGAACAGGGAGATGGAGAGAGATTGATGATTGGGGAACTGTGTGTGTGAGAGAGAGAGAGAGAGAGAGAGAGAGAGAGAGAGAGAGAGAGAGAGAGAGAGAGAGAGAGAGAGAGAGAGAGATAATTGAACTAAGTTGTGTATGAATGTATGTATGTATAATACTCAGATACCCCAAAGCTAAACTGGGCACGAACAGGGACAACACAACGCAACATACAAAGCAAAATACAAACTTTTCACACATCTTGGTCGCCCATCAGAAGACTCTGAGACCAAGGATCACCAAGTGTCTAAGGGAGGTGAGGTGGAATGGTCATGGGTTCGAATCCCGATGTATCAATGGGAAGATATTATTGAGAAGGAACTTGTGCTATAAGAACATAAGAACATAAGAAAATGGGAGTCTGCAGAAAGCCGATTGGCCTAAGCAAGGCAGATCCCTGTCCCACACAACCCCAATTCAATTTCAAAGCCCAATTATAGGCTCAACACTCTAATACCCTGAGGATCATCTTACCAAAACGGTTAGAGATTAACGCAGGATTATGGGGGTCTGCAGAGCGCTGATTGGCCCAACCCGGCTGATCCCCCTTCACACCCAACCCTTCTCGTCCATATGCTTATCCAATTTTATCTTAAAGCTCCCTACAGTTTTAGATCCCACTATTGCACTTGGTAGTCCATTCCACCCATCTACAACTCTGTTACCAAACCAATACTTGCCTATATCTTTTCTGAAACGAAA
>JAVRFV010002210.1:0-24990 GCA_032716605.1 Paralithodes platypus | reverse complement strand
AAAATAATTGCGGGTACAGTTATTTGTGAAAATGAAGTTATCCCCGGAATATTTGAGGAAATGAGTCCTATATCCATAAGTAATGTTAATATGAAAGCTTTCACACCATCATTTTCTGATGAACGAATGAAAGAAATATTAAGTCAACCCCAGTAGATTATCCCGAGGCAATCGCTCCTTTACACGAATTATTAAATGAATTTCACTCCACTGTACATCTTAAAACTGACTCTATGGGATTTACAGATATCCTGGATCACCGTATAATTTTGAAAGATGTTAATCAAACACCTGTTTATCTGCCAATGTACCGTCTCTCTCATTCACAAAGAGAATTAACTAATACGCATGTGAAAGAATTATTGGAACAAGATGTAATACAGCCATCTCTGTCTTTATGGCGTAGTCCCCATGTTTGGTTCCTAAGAAATATAAGGGCGAATATATAGTTGTCGTAGATTACAGGAAACTTAATTCTCTCACAGAAACTGAACATTTTCATATGCCTGCAATCCCTGAAATCTTAAATTCGTTAGGTACTGATAATAAAGTGTTTAGTACTATGGATTTGTCGAGTGGTTTCCATCAGATTAATTTAGATGAAGATTCCGGTCAATACACCGCATTTAATTCCCCCTCTGGAACATATGAGTTCAAACGCTTACCACAGGGCCTTAAAAATTCACCGGCAGTATTTCAACGTCTCATGTATAATATATTGGCAGGATTATTAGGTGATAACGTTTATGTATATATAGACGATATCATAATTTTTTCTAAAAAATATATCGAACCATGTTGAAGCACTGAGGAAAGTTTTATCTAGGCTTAACGAAGCTGGTTTAAAGATTAAACTTAGTAAATGTAACTTTTTCAAGAAGAAACTAAAATTTTTAGGACATGAACTAACCCCAGATGGTGTTAATACCACTCCTGATCTCACGAACGCTATCACAAATTTCCCAACACCCACTAACGTAAAACAATTGCGACAATTCCTTGGTATCAGTGGTTATTATAGGAGTTTCATTAGAAATTATGCAATCATGGCGAAACCCCTTTACGAACTGTTAAAGAAAGGTGTGGAATTTAATTTGAGTTATGAACAAGAGCAAAGTTTTAATAAATTAAAGAATAGCTTAACCACGAGACCAACACTTGCCTTCCCCTATACGGCCTAGCCTCCATCACAGATTTCTTCATTCGTGCATCGACACATACATAATCAATCAATGACTTTCTTTCCACCACTGTCTTATCCTTCTTGAATTTGAAAATAATTTTTGTTTTTTGTTTGTGTATTTAGGGAATTATTGTGTACTAATAAATAAATCATGCTACAATTAACTTTATATATGTATTACAAAAAAAACTTACAGTATGTATATTTTTTTGCCCACACTTTTCAGGTGACAATCAACAAATGTACCCTTGGATGATGGGACTCGGTCAGTTCCAGGACAGTGGATCTCGGCCATGGATGAGCAAGGGCCTTCTTCGCCAGTTACACCTGTTACGTCCTGGGATATATAAACACTGGGCTCTTTCTATTGGACTAGGTATGCGGCAACAAGCAACAACGGAAAACGCTAGATCCAACCCTTATCTATAAACCCAGGCAACAAACCACCCTAAACCGTCAAGAGTCCTGCCTGGACAACGAGGTATCCTATGACTCGGTTACAGGGTGCACGCACTATAGACTGCTGATAGTCAAGCAGGCTATATAAAAGATCACACAATTAAGTTGACTTAAAGCTTCAAGGAAAAGATAGATAACGGAATTAAATTGCAGAAACAATTTAATAACAAACTAGAAGAAAGTACATTTAACGTTACGTTAATCAATACAACTAATCACCCCTGCGTGAAAAAAGGTGAAAGCAAACAGTCCTCAAAACATCGTACAGGTAGACAAGATGCAGGTTTCTAAACTGCATGCGGCTACTGTAGGATCTGATGCTTAGCAAAGAAAGTAAGTTACGGATTTAGAGAACTCTTAACTAATAAGCAGGAATAAATACTAGTGATAGGACCTACAGTGTATGATGGCATAGGTATAATTAAATAAAGGCAGCAACTCGCAACATAACCACATACAGGTGTGCTTCTCACTCTTAGTCAGACAAGCCTGCTCGGACAGAGTCTCTAAGCCACACCCTGACTCACAATGCTCACAAGAACGGTAAAACTGTGGCACAATAACAAGCATACAGATATAATAAACCGCTAGCTGTTAATCTGCCAGGTGGCAGAGGTCTAGCCGGAAGGATATAGGCTTCGGATACCCGGGCTGAGCCACCTGCTCTAGCCTAGGGACGTTCCCAAGTCTGTGCGCCAAATTACTCTAATTGAAAGGGTGCTCTCTTGAGAGACTCAGATCCCAAGTATCTGACTCTCTCCTGGCGACCCTAAAACAAACGCAAGACGTGCTAGCGCAGTGCTGAGTGGACTAGGCAAGGGCCCTCACACAACACAACAATAGACACACAGGCACACAGACAAGAAAATGCCCCCAGACTCCCACGGGTATCCTAGTAAAGTCGTGCAGGTCCACAGGACTCGCACCAGCAGACTTTACTTAAAGGATCGCAAAAAAACTCCCCTCCGGTCTAGCCCCTGCTCACCTGCCACAAGAACACACTAGCAAGCATGAAACCACCAAATATGAGACAACAAAAAAGCTTCCTAGGTCTCATTAACAATTACATCTCTGCATAAGGCCCAAATCCTATCCAATTATCTGAGAGCTCGTCGTTAATACAATAATAGATATAAGGTCTATCAAGGGGATGGGATAATTAAATAGATTGGTGAAGTAGTGGAAAGAAGGTATACAAAATAAGAGAGAAAGTTTCTAAGTGGGGTTGAGAGGGATAGATATCAAGGGGATCCGAAGGGTACGACAGTGAGGTGAGCTCTGAGTCTTGAATCTGTCTGGACACCACCCTAGGCATGCGAAATACATCCCATGCTTGGCAACACTCAACACCATTGCCGGGTCAAAATCCTCTACCCCAGGCGTGAGTCGAAACTAAGCCTAACGTTGCGATCAAATGGCAACATCAGGCTCGTCCCAAGCTAGTCTCTCCGCGCCCGCGCAAAGCAACGTCCCCCAGCCGGTCTCTCTCTCCCGCTCGTCTCCTCCCACTCTCACTAGACTTACATCTTATATATTATAATGAAACAATCAACTATCGAGAATAAAATATACTAAGATGTGTTGGTTAAGAATAAGGGCATCTTCAAGCTGTGAAACAACATAAGAATATCCCAGACATTAGTTACATTGTCGTAGGATATATACTAAGGAAAAGCCGGCCGGCCGGCTGCCGCCAGCCGGTTTCTAAATGGCTGGGCAGCCGACACTCGCGCATGCCCCCACGTGGCTACTATGCAGGAGCGTCACACCTCCCCCAAGATATAAGACACTTGACTAAGTTCTTCATATCTAACAGAAAGCTTCTCATAGTACCACACACTGTTGCGACACAAGGCACTATATATAAAAAAAATAAAGACTGTTGCACTCCACCGAGCAAGTTCAACTAACTTAGTGACAATAAGCGAAAACATTCAACTTAGATACTGCTACAACATCTTATACAAAATTCTACACGTTATAAAAATAAAGAGTTTTTATAAGTTTTTTTTTTTTTTTTTTTTTTTTTTTTTTTTCGGCTGAACTACAGTGACAGCCTATTTTCCTTCACTCTCAACACACACTGACTGAACGGCGAGGGTTCTCCTGCAACCAAACCCTCCCGTGACAAACAATCAGCCAAAACATTATCAGTGCCCTTAGCATGCCACACATCCAACTTGTGTCCCGGCAGCAATACAACACCTGGCACTGATAAACTGCCCAGTTCATCACAAGACTGGCATTTCTCTTCACTCTTTCCGGCAACGGGGCCTGCCAATAACCTTTCACTAGTTCTACCTTCGTGATAGGCGATGCAGCCCCGAGGCGGTCTATGGTGTCGTCAACTCTCGATAAGGTATAGGCGTCTGTCAGGGATAATGCACACACACTCTCGCAATCAACACACTCACTAATCTTGCCACTTAACACAGGTTGCAAAGTTACAGGCAACGACCACTCACGACATTCCTTATCCCTCAGACCCTTCGTCAACACGTAATCCAGCTCTGCTTGCACCATAGGCTGTCGAGCAGGATTTATACGGTAGGGAATTAAACTGAGCCTTGCACTATCTCCAGCCTGCATGTCGGATTCTACCCCGTACATCAGGCCTGTAGAAGCAACAAACATGCGAATGCACTGCCACAGCCTAGTAAACAACTTATCTCGCAGAAAAACAATCCTAGTGCCCTCCCACAACCCAGCCGAGACCGCAGCTTCTAACCTGTAGTCTCCCTCCTTCTCCACCTTCGTCCCTAGAACAGCCAGGTCATGAGAGGGACAATCAGTACCACCTGTGCAGTCACTCCCATAGTTCATTATGGCTAAGGCTTCCCCGCCGATACCGTACATGCACACCCCCGCATTCCTTACGACTACATCTGCCTGCGCAGCATCACCGCTTTTAGCGACATGGCCAGATACAGTCGGTCTATGGTAGGGCTGTTGCAATTGACTAGAGCAGCATTGGGAGGCTATGCGACGACTGGGCACTTCTATGCCACAGCCAACCTCACCAATCTGCTCAAAGTCCTCCTTTTGACCACCACCCTTGGCAGCCATGGGTCGACCCTGACCTGGCAACCATGCCAAAGCCTCGTCGCCCACCTTGAACCACCGAAACAACGAGGCTAACGGTCTTTCAACATCCACGTGACCTGCCCACGGAACATCTTGCACCGCCCGAGTTGTGAGGCTCAGGGGCTCGGCACGACCAGTAGGGTATGAACCGAGCTGGTGCTGGAGCGCTGCACACTGCTTCTCAGGCAGGTGCTCTAGCGCTTCCACAGCCACCAGACTCGTGTCCCCCGCCCACTGCTCCGCCGAGACATGATAATCCCTACTCTCCTCCACCTGTGCCCTACTGCCCCCCTCTCCTTCTCCACCTTGGCCGCTGCAGACCAACGCAGGGACAGTAGGCTGCTCAGGTGGTTGCCTCACAAACTCCTCCAACAGGTTCACTTGACATGTTTCCCCGTCCTCGTGTTTGATCTCGACAGAACCATTACCACACTTCTGAACTTCCGGATCCTCCAACTGCAGTTTACAAATATCTGAGGGAACCAACCTGTCTAGATGCTTCCGAAGCAACCCAAGTCCTCCCCCAATATCAAACTGAGCAACCCTTTTTTCTCTCCGTGTGTAACGTTGCTGCCTCGGAGTCTCTTCCTGCCCTACCTCCTCACTAGCTGTGACAGGTCCTGGGGCCTCTCCAGACTCCAACATAGGTGCCAATAATGAGTCACCAAGAAACACTGCCGGCTCAAAACTCTCCAATTGACCAACACTTCCCGTTTTCTTGTGACCTTTCCTCCGCGGTTTGATAGACTGAGGTGGTGGCTGCAAGGCTCCGGATGTCTGAGAACGCGTCACAACACACGCCATGGTTTGTACGCTACACTTCTCAACCCACTCTTGTTCCTCCCTACTAACGTCGGCCCCTTCTCGGCAACGACCAAGGGTGAAACCTTAGAAGCAGGCACCGCAAAGTCGTTGCCGAGGAGGAGGTCGACGCCCCCAACAGGCAAGTTCTCTACAATTCCGACATCCAGCTCCTTCGCCACACCACCCCCCTCCAGCTCCATCCGCACCAGCGGGTAGGACTTCGTAGCATTGATCCCCTGAACTACCACCACCCGAGCAGCGTTAATCGGTCTACCAGTATAGTTCCTTAACAAGGTCTGAGAAGCCCCAGTATCACGCAATAGCTTAACTCCTCGCCTTTCGCCAGCCCACCTCACAAAACCATGCCCTCTATGACCCCCAACGACGTCGCGGACAGGGTTCGAGCCTTCCGGACTCTTGAACACAGGCTGTGTCCCAACCTCTGACGAACTACCCTTGACAAACTCAGAAGATATAGGCGACACCCCTATGCTGCAGGCCAATGACACAACCTTGTTTGGTGGCTTGTTCGGACAAGCATTTGCAAAGTGACCCTCCTTGTGACATGCAAAGCACTCTTTACTCTTTGGTTTCCCTTGGGAGTGGGAGGTACCATTAGACTTCTTATACGGGACGGTATTTGGTTTATGTTCAGTTTTATTGTCAGTGCTACATGGTTTTGTGTATTTATGTGTATCAAAATTCTTGGGAGGGGGAGGGGTACGATCCTTTGCACCCGACTCACTCCTAGTTGCTGCTTTGCACCCTCGAATTAATGATAGTCGGAGGTCAGCCATTTCTGCTGCCTCCTGGAGAGTTCTAGGACTTTTTTCCTTTATATTTAACGTTAAGTCCCCGCCTGTGCACTTAAAGAACTGCTCCAAGAGAACCAGCTCACTCAACTCCTCAAAAGTAGCTGCCCTCTCAGAACGCAGCCAATGTCGTAGTGCATCAGACAAGTCCCGGGCGTGTTCTAGGAAGGTACTATCCTTGCCCTTAGTAACACCCCGAAACTTCAAGCGGTAAGTTTCTGGTTGTAACTCATAGGCCCGTAGCACAGCCTTCTTTAGCTCATCATAAACTACACAGGACTCTAAAGGTAGTGCATCATACGCTTTTAGCCCCTTTCCTAGGAGTCTTGATGAAACTAATGCTGCCCACTTTTCCTGAGGCCACTGGTGTTCCTGACACTTCTTCTCAAATCGCATAAAAAACTCAGTCACACATAACTCATCGAACACAGGAACTAGTTTAAGCAGGTGCGACAATGATTGGTCCCGATGTCTGTTACCTCCCCCAATATTTCGCCCTGTTACCTCCACTCGAGATCTCTCCAGCTCCCTCTCAGCCCGATACCTAGTAGACTCTGCCTGCAGTTCAGCCTCTCGTATAGCTGTTCTCTCTGCAGCCTCAGCCTGCGCACTAGCCTGTCTTTCGGTAGCCTCAACCTGAGCTCTAGCAACCTCAGCCTGAACTCTAGCAACCTCAGCCTGCACACTAACCTGTCTTTCGGCGGCCTCAACCTGAGCTCTAGCAGCCTCAACCTTGGCCATCTCAAGCCGAAACAACAAATCTTGAGGAGGGGAATGTGCATTTAATGGAGAGGGTCCCTGTGATTGAATTCCACGCTGCCATTGACCATCAACTTGGGTGTATGTACTAAATTCAGGCACCCTGACGTTTGATATGGGGGTAGAGTGGAGGGGGGGCTGGGGACCGGGGCCCCCATTCGCCTCTCCACCCAGGTCTCTCCCTTCTAAACCCAATATCAAAGTCCTCAGCTGATCTTTCTTCATGCCACTTAAACCCTGGTGACCCTGAAGACCTGCCACACACTTTAAGCCATACTTATTCAGCTTCAACACCCTGGCAGCGGTAAGGGGCACCTCTAAAAATCTTCTAGCACCCTCCTCGCTATCGACTAGCCACTCCACAGGTCTTTCTCCCTCCGAGCCCGTATCGTGACCTGACCCACCACTGTGTTCTGATGTATTAGACATGTTTGTGTACTGCAGTAATTATCACGGTTATAGAATGTGCCTTATCTCCTATGCAAGTATGTATATACTAATGTTATTTAAAGTCTTTAATTAGGTTGCTCGCAACATAAGTCGAGTTAAAAAAAGCTGGACTATGTGGCGGCGCTCGACATAACTCGAGTGGCAATTTCAGCACGTAATGTGGCTGAGAGAGAGAGACAAGTGGTGGCAGGAGACTAGCGAGCGTATGACTGCTCCAGACCACCGCGGCGAACCTACTGACACAAATCTCAGCTCCCTCCTCCCTCTCTCACTCGCTACATACTCAATTATGTACTGAAAGTACCGAATTACCTGCTTTTTGCACTCGCGTTGCACGGTTATTGCAAGAAAACTATCCATCATACAAGGATCGTTATGGTGTCATTCGAAAGCTCTGTTTATGCCCTTTCAGGGATAGGTACTTGTTTTACGTTCTGGGTCTTATTTAGGCATGAAAATGATCACGTAAACAGCCCTATTTTGGCTAAAAACACCCCGCTGTGCGGTACACATAAATAAACCGCATAGGCCGCTCGTAAGGTGTTAAAGTCTTTAATGTATTAGATTGGTTGCTCAAAAAAAAAAAAAATCTATGTCCACTGTATTCCTCTAATCATAAGGAATCTCAAAACAAATGACCACTATATTCCTCTGTTCAGTAAATCCTATGCAAGGTCGCCATTGGGTACGTCCTGGGATATATAAACACTGGGCTCTTTCTATTGGACTAGGTATGCGGCAACAAGCAACAACGGAAAACGCTAGATCCAACCCTTATCTATAAACCCAGGCAACAAACCACCCTAAACCGTCAAGAGTCCTGCCTGGACAACGAGGTATCCTATGACTCGGTTACAGGGTGCGCACTATAGACTGCTGATAGTCAAGCAGGCTATATAAAAGATCACACAATTAAGTTGACTTAAAGCTTCAAGGAAAAGATAGATAACGGAATTAAATTGCAGAAACAATTTAATAACAAACTAGAAGAAAGTACATTTAACGTTACGTTAATCAATACAACTAATCACCCCTGCGTGAAAGAAGGTGAAAGCAAACAGTCCTCAAAACATCGTACAGGTAGACAAGATGCAGGTTTCTAAACTGCATGCGGCTACTGTAGGATCTGATGCTTAGCAAAGAAAGTAAGTTACGGATTTAGAGAACTCTTAACTAATAAGCAGGAATAAATACTAGTGATAGGACCTACAGTGTCACATTTTTCCCTTGCCCCTCAACTTTCTCTTCATAATTGCTGAGGGACACAGGGCCCTGGGTGGGGCTTTGGTTTCCCGGGCATTTCCGCACCCTCCTCAGCTCCCCGCCATGGAGTGGCTTCGGTCACCCAGGCTTTATTGTGGTCGGCGGGGAGGGTTCTGTGGGGGCGCTCGGTTATGGCCTTGGCCTTGCTCAGGGCCTTGGGGCTGTTCGGCCAGGCAGCTTGGGGGACAACAACAACAACAACAGTGTATGATGGCATAGGTATAATTAAATAAAGGCAGCAACTCGCAACATAACCACATACAGGTGAGCTTCTCACTCTTAGTCAGACAAGCCTGCTCGGACAGAGTCTCTAAGCCACACCCTGACTCACAATGCTCACAAGAACGGTAAAACTGTGGCACAATAACAAGCATACAGATATAATAAACCGCTAGCTGATAATCTGCCAGGTGGCAGAGGTCTAGCCGGAAGGATATAGGCTTCGGATACCCGGGCTGAGCCACCTGCTCTAGCCTAGGGACGTTCCCAAGTCTGTGCGCCAAATTACTCTAATTGAAAGGGTGCTCTCTTGAGAGACTCAGATCCCAAGTATCTGACTCTCTCCTGGCGACCCTAAAACAAACGCAAGACGTGCTAGCGCAGTGCTGAGTGGACTAGGCAAGGGCCCTCACACAACACAACACTAGACACACAGGCACACAGATAAGAAAATGCCCCCAGACTCCCACGGGTATCCTAGTAAAGTCGTGCAGGTCCACAGGACTCGCACCAGCAGACTTTACTTAACCTGCGCGATATGACAGTAGGTGCTAGGGTAGTTATTTGTGCATTTCTAGCCCTGGATTCTGACAGAATTCGTTATATTTACAATATAAACCATTATTTGTTTTCGGTATGCTTTTATTTTACATATATGATGTATATATGAACCTTCAAGAGTGCTAAAATAAGTGGGAAAAGCATTTGGGTGGTGAAAAACGAAGATATTGGCCACCCGGTCATAATCTCAGGCGAGAGAGAGAGAGACAGGCAGCCCTCCCCTCTCGCTGTCTGGGAGTCAACTGAGAAGAGCGGGGCGGTGTGTGCCGGTGTCTGGGTGTTGCATAACGATCTTTTATGCAACCCACTTGTGCTACATTATCGCGGGAGAGAAAAATAACCGATAAATGATGATAATAAGAGGAAAAATAGGTGATAATTGAGGTGGGGAGGGAGGGGGGAATAAGGTGGGGAAGGAGGGGAGGGGGGTGGGTGAGATTTACATGGATGAGTACTGGAGGGGAATTATCTCACCTAGAGACAAATTCCTTTGTTTTGATAGGCCCTTTTTTTTTATGGAAGGCTTTTTTTATGGTCCTGCTTCCGTGAGGCCTATCGCGTTCCCTATAGGAAGCCTTCCGTGAGGCCTATCGCGCTTGCCGGGTTAAAGGATCGCAAAAAAAAAAAACTCCGGTCTAGCCCCTGCTCACCTGCCACAAGAACACACTAGCAAGCATGAAACCACCAAATATGAGACAACAAAAAAGCTTCCTAGGTCTCATTAACAATTACATCTCTGCATAAGGCCCAAATCCTATCTAATTATCTGAGAGTTCGTCGTTAATACAATAATAGATATAAGGTCTATCATGGGGATGGGATAATTAAATAGATTGGTGAAGTAGTGGAAAGAAGGTATACAAAGTAAGAGAGAAAGTTTCTAAGTGGGGTTGAGAGGGATAGATATCAAGGGGGTCCGAAGGGTACGACAGTGAGGTGAGCTCTGAGTCTTGAATCTGTCTGGACCCCACCCTAGGCATGCGAAATACATCCCATGCTTGGCAACACTCAACACCGTTGCCGGGTCAAAATCCTCTACCCCATGCGTGAGTCGAATCTAAGCCTAACGTTGCAATCAAATGGCAACATCAGGCTCGTCCCAAGCTAGTCTCTCCGCGCCCGTGCAAAGCAACGTCCCCCAGCCGGTCTCTCTCTCCCGCTCGTCTCCTCCCACTCTCACCAGACTTACATCTTATATATTATAATGAAACAATCAACTATCGAGAAAAAAATATACTAAGATGTGTTGGTTAACCTCTGAAGTGCGCATGGGGGTAATTGGAAACGTCCCCCTGTGCTGACGTATTTGAGGTGTTTCCGTCACTAAAATATTCATTGTGCCATTAATAGCATTAATACTTATCCATATGCGCCTATTATGGGTTGATTATAAAGGTATTAACCTGAAACAACAATAAAACGAGTGAAAACAGCGTTTGGATGGTCAAAATCGGAGATATAGCCCGCGAGTTGTATAATGTATGGGTGAGGCAATCTGCTTTCCCGCCAATTTCCCCCAAGGCCACTGAGACACAGTCGATCGATACTCTCTCTCTCTCTTGCACTCGCTTGCTATCAGTGATGACCACACCCTCCAATCGGATTTCTAATGTTAGCACGAAAATATACATCAGAATAAGGGAATAACAGGGAAAATAGGTGATAACTGAAGGAGAGGAGGAAAGTGGGGAAGGAGGGGAGGTAGAGGACTGAGATTTTGCATGGCCCAGGGGCCAAAAAAAAAAAAAAAAAAAAAAATAACAAAATATTTTGTTTTCGATGTCAAAAGTTGATTTTTTTTTTCTCTGACTCTTAAGAGTCTCCCCGCAGTGCGCCGGGGGAACTCTTAACCCCTTCAGACTCATATGACGCAGAGGTTGCCAGATTAGCAATAAGAAATAGAGTTCTCTCACTCTTAAAAATACCTCTCCAAAATTAGTTTTCTGCCCACAGCTAACTCAAAGACAACTGCAGAGGTTGAAGTAACTAAACTAAAGGTTTCTAAATACCCCTGATGGTAACAAAGGTTTTAAAGTATCCCTAATAGGCTCAAAATTGCGTCATATGTCGGAGAGGGTTAAGAGTCTCCCCGCAGCTCCCGGGTTAAGAATAAGGGCAGCTTCAAGTTGTGAAACAACATAAGAATATCCCAGACATTAGTTACATTGTCGTAGGATATATACTAAGGAAAAGCCGGCCGGCCGGCTGCCGCCAGCCGGTTTCTAAACAGCTGGGCAGCCGACACTCGCGCATGCTCGCACGTGGCTACTATGCAGGAGCGTCACACACCAACCATCATAAAAGTGCAGGATCACAATCGAATATTGAGGTGAACCAAGCAGCCCTGGAGGGGTCAATCAGTGAAGCATCGACAAGTTCCATCGTCAAGAAGAAGTTAAACATTGATAGATCATGTATCTAAGTAACATTTTAAAAATGCAATCTATCTATCTCTCTTTAGGCTGACGCCGCGATCCCCGAAGGGGTAGCCACTTCCATACTGACTACCCTATTTCTTGTTACTGCTTTCAGCGTTCCTATAACCCTCTTCCCCTGTTATACCCTCTTCCGCACTTCTTCATCCATAGTCCCATCTTTACTCAACACACTGCCCAGATACTTAAAAGAGTTGACGATCTCCATAGCCTGACCGTTCAGCTTCACCTCACACTCTGTGACTTCACCCCTTTCGAAGACCATAACCTTCCTCTTCCCCGCATTTACCTTCAAATTCCATTTTTCGCACAGTTCCAAACTCATTTACCGGACCCTGCAACTCCCATTCATTATCACTCATCGGAACTGTATCATTCGCTATCAGCAGTATAGGTAGCTTCCACTCAATTCCCTCCCTTTTCAGCGATACACCAACATCCACTGCTCTTGATATTATTTCTTTCATGACTCCATCCATATATACAGTAAACAATTACGGGGACATCACACTCCCCTGTTTCAAACCAACATTCAGGTCAAAGAACTCGCTCTGCTCACTCTCTACATGTACTGCCGCCTTTGCACCCTCATACATGCTCTTCACTGCTTTCAGCCACTTGCCATCTACTCCGTCTAATCTAAGTACTTTCCACAAACCTTCTCTATCCACTCTGTCATAGGCCTTCTCCAAGTCCATAAAGACAACATACACCTTTTGTTTCTTCTCCACAACACAATTCAGGGTAAAAATCTGATCTACACATCCTCTTCCCTTCCTGAAACCTCCCTGCTCGTCGCCTATCCATTTCTCCATTCGCACTCTCACTCTCACAATCACTACCCTACTGTATACCTTCCCTAATTTTTATTATTTTATTTTTTAAGAGACAATGAACGGAGGAAGGAAAAACACAGATAACACAAAAAGGTCCATGTGCCTAAAGGCATCCTCTATTCATAAAATGTTTGTAACAACTGGATTTAAAAAAAAATTAGATTGTAAGTTTGTGGAAAGCAATTCGAGGGAAGTGAATTCCAAAGAGTAGTAGTTCTAGGGATATATGAATTTTGATAAGCAGAAGTTCTGCATTGTGGAGGAGAAAGTGTAAATTCATGGGCGCTCTCAGCTGCCCTAGTTCTACGGGGAAAGATGTGGAGAGGCGGCACAATTGAAGCAAGTTCCTCGGAACAATTGCTGTGAAAATATCTAGAATAATGCAAGGGATGCAACGTTTCTTCGTATGGATAATGTAGGAAGGTCCTGTGTGATTGCAGAATTATTGATTAATCTAATAGCTTTATTTTGAATTTTGTCCAACTGCCTCAATGCAACCACTCCACTTCCACTCCACAGAGGTGAACAGTAATCCATCTGAGAACGCACATGACTTTTATATATTACGGCCAACTGCTCGTCAGTGAAGAATTCTCGAACTCTGTACAGGAGTCCCAGTTTTTTAGAGGTATTCTTAGCAATGCTTCTAACATAATGTGTCCAGCTCAAGTTAGTAGTTAATGTTACACCGAGAATGTCAATACTAGGGGAAGTGGGAATATTTACATCATTAACAAATATATGGGAGTCAGTGAGATTCTGTCGGTTAGAACATTGAATGTACTTGGTTTTCTGTTCATTAAAGGAAACTAGATTCTTTTGTCCCCATTCATTAATTCTAGAAAGATCCTGGTTCAGAGAAATTGCAGTGTTTATTTTTGAATTTATAAGATCGGGTTGGGTGAAAGAATTGGTAAATGTGAAGGAACTGTGGAGTGTTGAGTCATCTGCGTAGGAATGTATTGGATTATGAGTGGTAGATATGAGATCATTGATATGAATGAGGAACAGAGATGGGGCCAAAACTGATCCCTGGGGAACACCAGCATGTATTGAGTGAAATTGAGAATAAAGGCCATCTACCATTACACGTATTTTTCTGTTATGAAGATAAGAAGAAATTAGTGGAACTAATGATGCAAGGCCGTAGTGTGGCATCTTCGACAATAAGGATTGATGCCAGACTCTATCAAATGCCTTTGATATATCCAGTGCTATTGTATGTGTTTCACCATGTTGGTCTGTAGCTTGGTTGATTTGATGAGTAAGAAGGCAAAGAATGTCTGCAGTTGATCGACATCGTCTAAAACCATATTGCCTATCACTGATTAATTTATTATTCTCAAGATGCTTAATTATGTGTTTATTTAATATAATTTCAAAGACTTTACCAAGAGTGGAAGTTATAGCTATTGGTCTGTAGTTTGATGGATCTGAAGAGGCACCTTTTTTAGGAACTGGATGGATGTTTGCTTCTTTCCAGGGCACTGGGAAGCATGAGGTATGAGTACACAGACGGACAAATTTTGCCAATACAGGAGCGCTCGCTCCTGTATTGGCAAGGAGCAATTCTTAAGTACTATTGGAGGAATTTCATCTGGACCAGGAGCCTTATCTACTGAGAGATTCTGCAAAATAGTTTTGACATGTCTGGTGTGGATCTTAAGTGAGGGAATTTCAGGCGAAATAAAATTAAGTACAGGGACATCTTGATTTATTTCATCTAAGGTTGAATTGGTGGAGAAAATATCCGTAAGAAAGTTAGCTTTACCTCGTGGGTCACTTACAAGATTGCCAGTCGGAGATTTTAATGGTGGAATGGATGAAGCAGTTGTGAAGTTGGATTTGAATGAGTTAAGAGTAGACCAAAATATTTTGTTATCATTTGGATTATTTAGAGGTTTATTTGCCTGCTTGTGGAGAAAGTTTGATTTAGTTAGGTTTAACATAGTTTTGGCATGATTTCTGATGTTTCTAAAGTAATTAAAGGCTTCATGTGTTTTTGATCTTGTGTATGCATTGTAGGCTATTGCTTTTTGTTCAGTTACTCTAGCACAATTATGGTCAAACCATTTAGGTGAAGTAGATCTTTTACTGTACTTTTGATGAGGAATAAAAGTTTCCATTCCAATTTTTACAAAATCTTGTATGTGGCTCAAGGTGGAGTGTGTTTCATTAGAAAAGAAAGAGGTCCAGGGAATATCAATAAAAAAAACTTGAAGACCATCCCAGTCTGCCCTATCGTAATGCCATTTAGTCACCAAAACAGGTTCAGAGTGGGAAGGTGTGGTAGGTGATAGACAGGTGGCCTGTATCAGACAGTGATCAGCAGATCCAAGCGGGGACCTCACTGTAACATCATAATTTTCTGAATTGGTTGTTCAAAATAAGTCCAGTAGGTGGGAATTATGATTAGGATTATCTGGTACACGGGTAGGTTGGTTGACTAGTTGAGTGAGATTAAATGAGTCTGCATATAGCTCACATACAAGACCAGCATCATCAGTCCTGGCTGAATGAGTGAGCCATTCAACATTATGGACATTAAAGTCACCCAACACAGTGATTTCAGAAGAAGCATTTATGTTGAGGACACTGAGTTGTGAGGACAGAAAATAAAAAAGACTGCTCTGGAGGAGTATTTGGGGAACGGTAGATGCAACATATGTATTTAAATTTACCAGCAAAAATTAATTTGTATATAGAAATAATCAAAATAGGGACAATTGAAACTAGTAACCTCCTCCAGGGCAATTTCAGATTTTGAGAAGCAACATACACCTCCTTTAGGTCTGAAATTTTGGAGCAGTTGATAACCTGGAAAATTAAATCTAGACGTGTCAGTTGTGGATGTTACTTGAGTCTCTGTCAAAAAAAGGAGAGTAGGGGATTCTGCTTGAAGAAATTGGTGTACATAATCGATCTTAGAGTGAAGTCCCCTTATATTGCTAAAGAAAAAGCTGCACCACGAGCAGCTTTGGGACGTTGCAATGCTCTTGACACAGTCGCATGATGACGACCGGGAGGGCCCTGTGTCAATGACCCAACCCTGCCGGGGGTGGATATCCGAGGGACCACCAGGTTTGCTCTTAACAATTGTACTGCCATATTTATTAGGTAAAGGTGTAAGGTGTTACATGTATGATATGTAGTGGGAAGAGTAGTGTTTTATGGATAGAGGATAGCGATGTAGGGCAATGTCGTGAAGTTGGATGTGTATGTTATATAAAGAGGGTTTTCCTGATACCCCTGATGTGTGAGGCAGAAAGGTATGTATCCAGCTACCAAGGCCTGGGAGAGAAAATGGAATTCAGGCTATCCCCTGAGTCTCCCGAAACCTTGGCGGTAGTACTTTCCTGGGCGGGGCTGCCTAACCCTACTACGCTTAGTGGTTACCACATATTCCTCTTTCCCCTTTGCCCTTATATATAGGGGGACTATTATGCCAGTCTTCCAGTCATCGGGTGCACTCCCCTTCTCCCATGCTAGTTTGCACATTTTCCATACCCCTTCGATCACTATCTCACCAACGTAACTCAACATTTCCCCACACACTACATCTGTGCCTGGGGCTTTCCCCAACTTCACTCTTGGCATGGCTTCTCACACTTCTGACCTCCTGATCACCACCTACTCCTCCACTACTTCTCTTCTTTTCCTTCCCATACCATATCCCACTATGTTTGCTGGCTCTTCATTCCTTACATTTAGCAACTCATTGAAGTACTCCCTCCATCTTTCGACTCTCTCTTGCTTCTCGGCTAGCGTTCTCCCATTCTTATCTTTCACACCCTTACTGTTTCACTTGCTACCTTCCCTAACTTGCTTGACTTCTGGTGATGGGCTGGTCTATCAGAGTGAGAGTTGAGCGTTCTCTGCCATACCCATAGCTTACTCTGATGCTCATTTTACTTAGATATTTTCTAGATCTCAAGTGACGGTGTCCCTTCCGTGGATTGACCTCTCAATCTACCAAGATTGGAGGCCAAAGCGTCACATTTTTCCCTTGCCCCTCAACTTTCTCTTCATAATTGCTGAGGGGCACAAGGCCCTGGGTGGGGCTTTGATTTCCCGGGCGTTTCCGCACCCTCCTCAGCTCCCAGCCCTTAAACACCTTGCTCATCTCTTCCACTTCCTCTATAACTTCCAGGTCGAACCCACCTAGTCGTCTTTCTACTGCTAGCCTGTACTCTTCCCTGATTTCCTCCACCTGTAACCTCTCCACCCTCCTCACCATTCCACCTTCCTCTCGCCTCCCTCCAGCTCTCCTCACCCACTTCTTTTGTATCCTAACCTTAGCTACTACTACATAATGATCAGGCAGACCCCCTCCAATACCCCTATACACCCTAGCAATCATTGCCGATTCAAATAAATCCCACTATATATGATGATGCGAGGCATTTATCGGGTGTCTTAATCCGAAAAGATACAGGGGGACGGGTTATTGATCGGAATGTAATGAAACTCTACCTAACAAGGAAGAAATCGGTTTATGGTAAATGCACAATGGCTGAAATACAACGACAGTACTAATCAAGTCGGGAGGATAACAAAAATATACAAAACAATTAAATTTGGTGTTGGAACCCAGCAAACCAACCACAAATATTAGTATTTAATGGGGTAGCGGGCACATTGTTTGAGGTAAGGTTGGAATTTGAATGCAATAAAATGTTTCACCTCTCCGACCCTATTTCAATTAATTACTTGTACATTTTGCCAAAGAAGAATAATAAAAATAATAATACAATTGTACTACACGATTCTTTGTTATTGTAACTTTGCACATAGATGTATTTATTTATAGGAAAAACCACATCCTATCCAGTATTTCACTTGCCGGAGTTGAAGTCTTTATGCACAATGTTCCTTAAGTGATTGAGGCTGGGTTACATGTGTATATTTGAGTATAATATGCATGTTACATGCCCCCTGTTAACAAATTTTGTTCCACCAACATCCTAATATATGGTAAAGACGAACATATATATTCAAATAGTTCCTTTATAAGAGATTATTTATAAGGATTAGAGTAAATAATTATTAATAAATGAAAAATAATGAAACTAAATTCAGATAGAGTACAAGAATTTCATATGACGTGTAAGTGAGTTGTATTTGTAATAGGGACATCTTATATCTATATTTCCTCTCCAATGAATCGCGGGAGCCCGGATTCGAGGAATTATTTATATAGATTCCCGGTGTAGGACAGGTTTATTTTGTTTCCAACAAATAGGATATCATAGGGCAAATTAAAGAAAAGAAAGTCAAACACTTTCTGGAGTTACGTTAATATAGGGATTCTTGCTATCTGAGTATAGATTCTTCAAATTACTGTGATGTAATTCATGTGATTGAGAAACGTGAGTCGTGCATGTAATCTCCTAATAGAGAAAACGCTTGGTATCAGAGACTCAGAGTAAAGAGTAAAAGAGTTTATAACATGGGTATATATGGATAACAATAATAAATACATAATACAGCCATAACTTGGTGTATTTTTTTCTTTATTTGTATTCTCCTCTTTTCTCCTTCTACTCGTTTTCTCCGCTGATTGACCCTGAAGGTTCAGCGATCACGTCCTTCTGCATCAAGCTTTTCAGATTTGCTCACAGCTTGTAGCAGGCACCAAGTTTGAGGGCGGTAGAAGGACAGGTCAGCTGGGAGGTGTCCAACAGTCTTCCTGTGAACATCAAATTCTTGGCAGTATGATGTGTGTAAAAAAGTGTTGGTGTCTGTAGTTAAAAGTTTGGTGTCGTGTAGTTAGCTAACAAATATCCAAGTAATATAAATAAATTTACTTTGGATGGTGTACCGGTAGTATATATTTATCTAGCTAAAATGGACAGTAATCAATTTTAGACTGTAAATAATAAAGTTCAATAAAATTATCCATATATGAATATTGGCAAACATAAAGGATTAATATTATTGAGTGTAGGCCTATAGCCCTACGGCTATCAGATATATTCGTTTAGCACTAATGAATATCTGCGGAGTTGCCGTTAACATTTGCGTAAGCGATCGCATGTGTCACAATTATAGCTACTTTACATCGCAATGTAAGGGGTAGGCTTTATAATTGTCGTTAAGCTACTAAACTTGTATATCTGTATGAGTTGAACATACATAGAATAATTAAACACTCGTCACGTATAACTAAATTAATTCATATAACGGATATCAAATGTTGGATCCAAGACATACATTATACACACTCATAAGTAATTGTGAGTTTGAGAGTTCCAGTTTAGAGCAAAAATAGGGAGTTAGGGAGTTAGATGCAAAAATGGTCTGAAGTTAACTTTCTGAACATCTGTGTAACCAATATTTAATCCACATCAATATTATTGAAACCTCTAGCATTGAGATTTTATTGGTGGGTCCTATTTTTATAGGAACTTATTGGTGCGTCATTTTTCACAACCTGTGTGTATGAATTTGTTTTAATTTGGTTAATTAAACACAGTTAAACACAAATGGATCCGTAGTTATACATTTTTATACATCGCAATGTATGGTTCAGGTTTTATAATTAATTAAGTGGTGAGTTCCTAATGAATATTACCTTTGTAATATCAAAAGGGTGTACAACCGTGTAGGCCCTACATATCCCATTTCACATTTTGGGTAAATGAGAAATTTTTCATTTGATTACATGTATGAGAGTGTTAAAATTTGGTTTTCAAATACAGTTAAACACAAATGAAGGTATAATTATAATAATTGATTGGGATAAATAGTTTCAAAAATTACCATCAATACACATTGAACACATGTTCACATGTTCGGTGAATGTAGTTAATTATTCAAAAACTAATCCCTTGGGTTTAGATGAATTTGAGTAATTAAAATACTGGTGTTAAATAGTTTATAAATCAAGAGTAATTTTTAAGAGTTTGAGTAAAGAGTTAGATGTGTTTCGAGTATAGAATTGACTGTTGGAATGTTAATCTAATTATATATAGCTATTCTAGCAGATGTGTAGTGAGTGTCTGTGTGTGTGAATTGGAGAAATTAGATATCCAAAACAATATGGATAGAAGAGGTTGGATTAATGTAGTATTAATTACTCAAAACACTTAGGGTGAGGTGAGGAAGGTTACATTTTAATTTCCCTCACTGCGTAGTGTCATGATTGGGCGTTGGAGTGAGTTTGGAGTTACTTTGAATTCTGTCCTACGTTTGTGGTATTTAACCTGGTGTATAGAACTGTTTTTCTGGATACTCCGTACACATTCCACATTATCTCCTTGTAAACCCCCAATGAGAACTTGATCCATGTGTGGTAGGATAATAAGTTTCTAGCTTCTAAACCTAGAAGCATGTCGGTGTTTGTTGGGAGTTTCGAAATTACATAGAAAGGCAGATTAGCTGTGTGCACTTCTGTAAATTCTACTGAAAGGGTAACCTTAGCTAAGGTTTCTAGGTGGTTTCCACTCACAGACATAATCTCGATATCTGGGTAAGATTCTTCAAGGTTCAAGTCCTTCAAGCTTTTAAATTTAGCAAGGCTTATGAGGTTTACTGGAGAGTCTGTGTCAAGGGATAGTTCTATATCATGAGTACCACACCTAGCAGGTAACATGAGTGTGTTTTCATTGACACTGTAAATTGTGACCGTTTTACGTTTGGGTGTTTGGCAGGATGCATGTTTTAGCTCAGGCAAAGCAAAGCCCATTTTCTCACCAACAGTAATAATTGTGGGAGTTGGTGGATGTGGGAGGAGTGGGCGTGCTAGCGCGGTGGTTATGTAGTGATATGAAAGAGAAAGTCAGCTGGTGTTGTCTGACGTTCGTTTCGTTAGGGGGATGCATATAGGGGAGGAGGGGTATAGAGTGCAGAAGGACAATGTAGTAAGAGGATGAGGGGGTGTGTTGCGGTATGAGATTTTGGTAGTGAGATAGCGTGTATGTGTGTGTGTTCACTTATTTTCACTGTGGTGTGTTTTTAAATTAATGATAATACATCATGCATACCTGTTGTATTTTGTTACATCAAATGAAGCATCGATATGTGCAGAGATGTGGTGTGTAGTGATGTGTCGTCGTACGTCAGGCAGGCCAGGACGTTGTTGTGTCTGCGGGCTGCTGTTGAAGGCGTCTTGATGTCTGGCAGGTTCTATTCACTTTGACTGGGTGTTTTCTTGTTTGCTTGTTAGTTTGCAGGTAGCTTGGAGTGGTGAGTAGTGATGATGATGGGGTAGAGATGGTAGGCGGGCTGATGTAGCTTACATGAACTTGCTGTAGACTTGTAGTGATGAAACAGGCAGATATACACAGGAACTGTCTGTAGACTTGAAGGTGACGACGGGCGGATGTAGTTTGTAAACAGGAAGTGATGTGTTGAGGTGGGCAGGAAGCTGGTTGGGGCGATGAGTAGACAAGGTAGTACTGAAGATTGGGTGAAGATTTGCTTGATTGTAGGTCGATTGTTTGAGTATTGGAGTCAGGTAGGGCCAAGTGTTAGTTATGATTCCAAGTGTATGTTCTTTTAATGCAAGGTTGCCATGTAGAAGACCATGAATCGCATGGTATTCTCGTGCAATATTACATTGAATATTATATAAAAAGGGGGTAAAGATAACTCGATTGTGTTATAAATTATATTGTTATAGAGTACAGTTTTATAATACTTAGTTGTTAAGGTATTAGTATTGAGCTTAGGGTAAAAGGGGTTTGATCTAAGTCTCTTGGTGATGCTTAGCAAGTGTGGCAATATGTGGCAATAAGTGCTTAAGTGGCGTATGGCAGTGTCTAGCTGTAGCCAAGATGAGAGATGGGAGTAGCTGGGATGTGTGTTCTTCTCTGATTGAGATCCCAAGGTAGATTGAATTCTCTGTGTCAGTGCGTATAGAAGAGTGAGCCCTTAAACTACCGTTTCCGGTATATATACAGCGTTTTTGCTGACACACCTTTCACTAGGTGGGTCAATTGCTGATTCGAGTTGTGTATTGTTTACATCCTGTGTTGTCATTTGTATTGCTTACTGTGAAAAAAGGCGAAAGTATTGAGTCATTTGAACAACATGATGGAGCTTGTTGCAGGGACTTCAGGTGTAGAAAGTGGGCAGTCCGCAGATGCACCAGCGGTTGTGTTATCTGCAGATTCCCTACTGGCACTCAGCTACCACGATAAGCAACTGGCTGCTCAAAAACGTATTACCGTTGAAACTAAGAAGCGCAGACGACTGGAAAGAAGGCAAAATAAATTGAATGAAGTTGCCTCAAAAAGACAAGAGAGACTACACAAAAAGGATCAGAAATTACAGTTAAAGCTCGAGGCCGCCAATGTTCGTAAAAGGAAACGGCAGGCAAAGGTAGCAGCAAATGATTCTACCGTAAAAACCCAAAGAACTCAAGAATTGAGAATCCTGAAGAGCTCAAAGCAGTGCCTACCACCAATAATGAACACTTTGGGTGGCATAACCGATGAAGAAAGGATACCCCAGACTTCTGAAGGAAATCGAGAAGCGAGACGAAAACCAACGGAAGGAACAAGGGAAGCGGGACGAAAACTTGCTGAAAGAATTTGCAATAATGATACAGGGAGCGCCACCTAGAAACAAAGCAAAACTATTAGAATAAATACTAATAAGACAAACAGTTCTTTTATTTCACCGTTTTATGTGCAAATACACCGCCGGAGGCGTCCCACCGGAGGCCAAGCCCCGGAGGGCGAAGCCCGGGCTTGTTATAATACATATATATATAGAGAGATATATATCAGTCATCTTCTAGAATATTGATGGAACATAGGGTGACATAATAAGTGATTGAGGCTGGGTTACATGTGTATATTTCAGTATAATATGCATGTTACACAGGTTAGTAAGGCACGTAAGGCACTATATGAATAGCCTATTCTCTTACTAAGAAATTCAGGTTAGTAAGGCATTATATGGATAGCCTATTCTCTTACTAAGAACGAAGTGGCTACGGGACTACGAAGCATGACAGAGAGAGAGAGAGAGAGTGTGTAACTCTCTCTCTCTCTCTCACACACACACACACACACTCTGTCTGTCTCTCTCTCTCTCTCTCTCTCGTCGCGCTTCTCTTGTTCCTTCCATTGGTTTTCGTCACGCTTCTCGATTTCCTTCAGAAGGAGTTCGTCTCTCTTCTCTTGTTCCCTTCGATGGGTTTTGCAGCTTTCTTCAAATGACTTCCGTAACTGCTCACACTCTTCGAGTTGCTCGTCCATCTTCTCTACCGCCATATCGAAATCCTCGACGGATATCTTCAGTACTGCCTTCATGTCTTCTGGAGCGTATTGGGCCTCAACTTCAGCGTCACACTGTCCTAAATCTATATACTTACGCTGGAGCTCAATGTCAGCCTCAATGTCTTCTTCTTGAATAATGATTCCGGTGTGTATCAACCTCGAATATTCGTCAGCTAACGACTCTTGTTCCAAAAACACGTCAGAGTATACGACGTTACTCTACCACACATGGTCCCTTTTCCTTCTTCTGGATAAAAATACTCAGCGCATGCCAACTTGTGACCCGAGAGCAGGCAACGTATAATTGCCCATGAGAGAAGCACCGTGTGTGGTAGAGGTAAAGGCCGCAATGTTGGATGGTCTGGGTCTGCGCCTTATTAATTGTCATTGCAAAACTTAGCTTTACAGAGAATTGGAACCTGGAAAATGCCACCGGGGAATCGTTGGCCACCAACTTTACCCTGGGAATGCAAACCTGCTCGCCATCGTAAGTGCCACCCAGAACCCTACCAACAATGATGGTCTTCTTCAGGTTGTCAACGATAATACGTGTACCGTTACAGAGTCTGGGTGGGGATAGATTCCGTATTACCATTACCACGGCACCCACTTTCAGCTTGAGTTGGTGTTCTGGTAACGAAGAAGGGTTTAGTTCATTGAGTGTGGAAACCTGATACTCCACATTGTCTTCCGAATTCAGTTTGTCTTCACTCAGATGAATCTTCTCCTCCTCTGGCAGCATATCTAAGATCATAATGTTGATTTCGGAAACGTCAACGTTGAGAGGCGATATGATGGTACGACCGGCAAAATAGCGATGATCCCCAATGTGATCGGCGATATCAGGGTAAACACTCTCGATGAACTCTGTGTGGGTATGATAGAGAACGCCAAAGTTTTTGGGGATAACGAAATGTGGAGAGCTGCTCTGACCTATCTGTAGTAGCCGGCTGGCAAAGAACGTGTCTTTCCAGTATGCCCATCCTGTGATAAATTTGCCCCTTGATCTTGTAACACATTGCGGATTCTGACATATTCTCGAGCTTTCCTGATGTGGCAAAAGACGTGAAGCAGAAGGTTAAAGAAATCGTGTTGTCAATTATTTGTCCACGACATCTTTCACCCACAAAAATTTAGGAGAGAAGAACTACCTGGCCGGGCTGCTCCATCCAGAGAGAGACTACCTGGTCGGGCTACTCCACCCAGAGAGAGCGACTATCTGGCCGGGTTGCTCTACCAAGAGAGAGACTACCTGGTCGGGCTGCTCCACCTAGAGAGAGCGACTACCTGGCCGGGCTGCTCCACCTAGAGAGAGTGACTATACCTGGTCGGGCTGCTCCACCCAGAGAGAGCGACTACCTGGCCGGGCTGCTCCACCTAGAGAGAGCGACTACCTGGTCGGGCTGCTCCACCCAGAGAGAGCGACTACCTGGTCGGGCTGCTCCACCCAGAGAGAGAGCGACTACCTGGCCGGGTTGCTGCGGCGTCGCCGCTGTACGGGTCCCTGTCGTGATTTTCACACACAAAGCGTTAGGCGATCTTCTGCTGTCCAACGTGAGTTGATGGAACTTGAGTTGGTGGTGAACCTTTTTTCAGGAGGGTCTAAATTTGTGTGGGTGAAAGATGTCGTGGAAAAATTACAAGCAATCTTTTTTTCGAGAAAGCTACTTAAAATAATATGAGGGCGGTGTACAAATAAAAACTGTTTAGAATTTATATTTTATTATTATATCCTTTTTGGGGGTTATATATTGGTTGTTTGCTATGTAGTCACCTATATCTCCCACTTTCTTAACTTTAGGATCGAGTGACCTAAATCTTACTAAAAAATTCAGGTTAGTAAGGCACGTAAGGCACTATATGAATAGCCTATTCTCTTACTAAAGTAATTCAGGT